>QXVX01007703.1:22916-70896 GCA_013436065.1 Halocynthia aurantium
CTACGTACCTAAGCATACATGTATTTCTAGTTTACCTACCGACCTACCTCATTTTTCTATATTTCTTATATATGTTCCATTTCAAGAATCCTTTTTTTGAAACAGCATATATGGAATGGTACAGTACCATCCCCAACATGTTTAAGACTTGAATTATACTTGATTCTTAATTCAGTAAACACAGTTCCCAACGAGATAATTACAGTGCTTATTTCATTACCATTGTGTGTTAACCTAAGGTGTCCTGCAAGAACACTGCAGCAGTTGCGACAACGCTTTAGAATTTATTAAATATACTAGGCGTTTTATTACCTATATGAACTTCATGAATTAATTTTTTATCATATTGTTTGAAAATTGGCACTGTGTCAACTGGCAATTTGTTTGCCAAGGGAAAGTGATGTCTCGCAAAATAAAGAAGTGTGAGAAGGCTGTTTCTCACAGCGCGGGGATCCGGGAGCATTACTCGAGCTAGAGTTCTTAACTCAATGACAACACACTGCAATGTTTTGCTTTTTAATTTTGCAATATTATTGACATGCTTTACTATTACTGTACTTAATGCTGATAGTTGTATATACTGCACATTGTGATTTCAGATAATTAGTTTAAGTCCCAAACGCACTACTCTGTAGTTATTGGTACATCTGTAGGTTTATAACGTTATTACAAGTTTACATTATATAGAAGTAGCTGATTACTAGGTTCATAATGCTCTGCAGTTCTTGGATGTCACATATTCTGTAATATTCCACCAATAGTTGTGGATATAGAACGGTTGTTTAGTAATAGTAACTTCTCTTAGACCCAATACATTTTGTAGGTTTCAATCTATTATTTCATATTTTTATGATCTTATATTTAATCCTGTATAATTTTTAGTGATATATTTAGTTTTATGTAAGAACTTTTATATTTAGTCAGTAACCTACTCTACCAGCTTGTTCACTGTAATATAATTGTGCAAACATTACGCACTTCTTAACTTACGGATTTACCTACACAATGGCGTTACCTAGTACGATAGTTCGTCTTAATCTAGAATCTAGATTATTGCTTGATATCAACATCATATAATACAGTATTAACAGATATTGTAGATAGAAATATTTTTATTAGATTATAAAGTATATTTTTATTGCTATATCATGTAATGAGTTTCAATGCTTACGTACTACCTAATTAATGAAATGAAAACTTTTTCTCTATGCAGTATCTTATTGCACTAATCAGGTGACGACAGGGTCATGACCAGATGCAAACACGAAATCGTTAAGATCGTTAAGCTTTATGCAATCCTCAATGTTGTCCTTAACCCTAGAATGGCAAACATCTACAAGTTGCATTGAAGCTAATCGTGGGCAAATTATACCCAATTTTAGTAAAATAATTGAGCATAACTTCACTAAATACTAAAGAAAAACAAGGGAAGATTTAGAGACCCCACTCTTCCTTTACAGTAGATTCACGCTGGTGGTGACCAGAAACTGTGTACCTGTGTATTCATAATGGGATACATCTGATATATAATCACATCGGGAAATGTTTATCATGGTTAAAACGTCAACACTGAAAAGATAAACCGCTGGGTGAATTTCTTCCATGCTTGGTATTTATTATAGGGTTAGGCCTTGACTGCTGAAAATGGTCAATGTTTAACCTATTTGCTACGCGCCTCGGGAAATGTGGAAATATATATGATAAGTAAATGAAATACATATCGTGAGATGAGCTGCTGGTCTGCAGTACGGTTAATCAGCAATTAACCAACTGTAGAACATTTGTCTTAGCTACAAACAGCTATGGATGAAATCTCTTTGAATGTTCAACGAGTTTTAGACTTGATTAAATATAAGGGAAAAGTAGAATGCACAGAGGAGGTGTTAAACGAACTTTGTGTATGCTTCGTGTCTGCGATTCCTTTCAGCACGATAGACTTGAAGAGCAAAAAAAAGGTGCTTCAACTGGAAAAAATTTACGAAGATCTTGTCATAACGCGACGAGGGGGTTTCTGCTTTGAACTAAACGGATTGTTTCATTGGCTTCTTTCTCAGCTTGAGTTTCAAGTTGAATTGTTACCAGCTTATGAAATTTACAAAGATGGCACTTTAAATAGCACATGTTATCATGTGACATTAAAGGTTGGCCATTTTTAAGTACCAATAAAACTGCAATAGTGCAGTACCTTGTTTTTAATTTTTCTATTATTCTGTTTAGTTAACGTTTGATGATGGCGATCACAGACTCGTCGACGTCTGCCACGGTGGTCAGTGCTTCGTTTTACCTCTAAAAATGGACTTACTTGGTCAAGAGCAACATCAACCATGTGGGGTATTTCGTATAATCGAATTATCGAATGACATGTATAGAATTGAAAAAAGAAAACAGAAAGAACTTAATTTGGACGGTAACAGTTAATTTCTACAATTCTGTTTCATATTTGCAACACACATGCATGCTATTCTGCTGAAAGTGTAATATTAAATTACGCATACAGGCTCAGTCATCACACAAATCAAGGAGAACGTGGAGTGGATTCATCTTTATGGATTTTCTTTAGTTCCAAAATCGCTGAACGATTTTCAAGCTTCGTGCACGTATGCTCAGTATGATCATCCGTTCATTACCAATAACTCTTTTGCTCTGCTTCATAGGAGAAATAGTAGAATTTACATGTGGGGAACGTCTTACGTGGAAAAGGAATACCTTGATCAAATGACAGTGAAAGTAACTGTCAATCGGCAATGCAATAAAGAAGATTGGCATGACATTTTACGAAAGCAATTTTACCTGATTACTGACCCAAGTGTTCAGCTTCCTTGCTGTGAAGATGAGAATACTGCGCTTTAAATGAGTGTACACCACGATTGTATTGAGCTTGTAGTGTCCCTGTAAATGTCACTTTACGCTGTTGTTGTTAGAGAGTATAATTTTTTAGAGAAATAATAATGGTAATAATTGGAACCGATAGAAGTGGAAAATACAACGATAACGGGTGATACTGACGAATATGTGATGCCGTAGTATCATTTCATAAACATGATATTTAACGATTGGAAATGTTACTATTTAGACTTAGCGAATATAGAGATAAGCTGACTAAATGCTAAAGTGAATTGGGAGAGGTCTCATGACATGGTGAAACTAAATTATAGATTTTTTTTATCACAGCTATCCTGGAAATATTATACATACAGAGACCATTAAAGAAATGAAATAATTACGATGAATAGTAATCAGTTAAACAGTTACAACACTAAATTGGGCTGTGGTAATCCATCTCCAAAAATCAGGCAATACCGATTTTAAGGAGTCTTGTTAGGGTTACAGCCCTGCATCCCATAAGAAGATTTAGAAATGACATTTCAATCTAAAATACATGGTGGTGAATGGTGTTCTGTGACGCAGATTAGTAAACGAAAACCCCATTCTCATGATTATGATATAATATTTTTGTCTGGAGCGATACTAATCTGCTAGAGATTATCTCGAATCATTATTTTTATCGCATCATTCAGTACAATAAAAATTAAATGCTGTCATCCGGCTTTTATTATTGCCAATGGGCGGTTAATTACGGTTCACAGCAGTGGTATCACCTGCCTTCGAGCAACATGATTATCAGACGGTTCACAGCAGTGGTATACCTGCCTACAAGCAACATGATTATAGATGTGGAGAGACGACCACCCGTCAGATGGCGCTAGTAATTGCACGGCCCGCTGATTTAAAACGAAAAAATATCGTCCTGGATACCGCAGATAACAACATGTTTCCCATTCATTATGTCATCGTTTGTATTTAAGTACATATGTCTTCCGTTGGTTTATTGGAGAGAGAAGGAAGGGGGGAATTTGTAATACAAATCTAAGTTACAATAGAGGGTGGTTTTCTTTTAGATCTGTATTATATTTCTTTTGGATAGGCTTACGCGATTTAAGATTCTACATTACGGAATAATGAAAATAATTTTACATTCGACTATAAGTTGAATTATATATAGTATATATAGTATTTATTGTCTTTCAGCTGACCGTATATAAATCAGTGAGCACATCGTGTTATAAAGGAAAATGTATCCTTGTTAAGATGGATGTGCTGTTCGACGCGACACTGCTCGGATTTTATATATAGTAAAAAATAAGAAAAACAAGTGGTGTGCCTGTGCTACTGATTACAAATCATGGCAAATCGGAAGATCTCACCTCAGATGCTGCTAGTGATGAGCCTGTTACTGGAAGGATGTTTATCACAAGGTTGGTGAAGTTATATAGATAATACTGTGTTACGATTTTCATTGAAAAAAAGTTTTTAGGAAGTGATATTATTGTGCACATTTTATGATGATTTTGGTGGCACTTCGTATTAATACAACATTTACGAAAATGGGTTTATTGAAGAGGGAGTTTTCCCATTGCTAGTCTAGAAGTGTGATCCCTACAAAAACCCTGTTATGTTAGGGTACGTCAAGGTCAGCTTAGATAAGGCTAGATTTGCAGAGGATTAGTTAACACTAATCTTATCACTTACACAAACCTAACATATGCTAACTCAACCGAGTTTTCTTAGGGACCACATTACTAAACTATTATCGTTTCTCCTAAATATTAGGTGCGGGTCCTTCACTATGCAAGCATGGTATTGTTAAGTATTCATTCTTATTTATAGGTTTTGTAAACGAGACCACCACTGAAACAGCTACGACAATCTCAGGTATTACTCCAAACAGTATAACCACAGAGCCCCTATCCACAGGTATGAGTGTTAGTTTTTTCATTGTGTTTTTTGTGTTAGAGTTCATTTCATACATTCTAGGAANCTACTGATTACAAATCATGGCAAATCGGAAGATCTCATCTCAGATGCTGCTAGTGATGAGCCTGTTACTGGAAGGATGTTTATCACAAGGTTGGTGAAGTTATATAGATAATACTGTGTAACGATTTTTATGAAAACAAAATTTCAGGAAGCGATATTATTGTGCACATTTTATGATGCTTTTGGTGGGTTGGGTTGAAAATTGGGTTTATTAAAGAGAGAGTTTTCCCATTTCTAGTCTAGAAGCGTAATCCCTTAGGGACCTTATTCTTAGGGACCACATTACTAAACTATTATCGTTTCTCCTAAATATTAGGTGCAGTTCCTTCACTATGCAAGCATGGTATTGTTAAGTATTCATTCTTATTTTAAAGGTTTTGTAAACCAGACCACCACTGAAACAGCTACGACAATCTCAGGTATTACTCCAAACAGTATAACGACAGAGCCCCTATCCACAGGTATGAGTGTTAGTTTTTCCATTGTGTTTTCTGTGTTAGAGTTCATTTCATACATTCTAGGAACTTCATTTTTGTTCTGACAGCATTGCATATTAACCCATTGAATAATGTTTTCAATAACACAGTAGTGACCAGTGAGAGTGGATCTTCTACTACTTTCACTGGAATTTCTTCTGCCGTGATGTCAACTAACAAAACAAGTGAGCTTTTATCTGAGAGTATGAATGTATCGAGTGTAAGTTCGCTGCCAAGTCAAACAACAGATTCAATTGAAATATTGACAATGACTGTGGAGCCTTTCACCGCAAATACCACCTCAAATAAGGTTTCTAACACAAAAGATATGGGAAGTGTAAACATGACCACCACTGAATTGACTGAACTAATAACAAGCAGTTCCAAGATTACCGATGGAACTGATCTTTTTGATAATACTACAGCAGATGATATGGTTAATATATCTTCACAAATTGTTACTAATTCCACCACTACAGAATCTTTTAGCAGTACAGGAAAGCACACTGAGACTACCACGGAAAGAATGACAACAGGTTCTCTGATAACAACCGGAAGTCAGTTTACTAAAAATAGTACAGCGAACAGCCCAGTGGAGACACAAACTGATAGTAGTTCCACCATGACAGGGATTTCATTGTCATCAATCACAAGTCCTGAAATGAATACCATAGTTGATACTACACTGCCCAGTACAAATTCATTTCCAGCATTCATTACAACACAGTCTATGACAGATTCAACAGCAGAGGGCATGACAGAAACATCTATGTTTACCGATTCAAATTCCACTGCTTCTGAATCTCCAAGCAACACAGAGGGGAATACTGTTGATATTATGACAGAGCCAGTTACTGGCGACTCAATGGAAACCACTGGAATTCAGATTACTGAAAATACTGCAATAAATGATCTGACGGAAACATTTCCAGAGACTGACTCATCAACCACAATATCTCCCAACACCACAGGGGCAAATACTGGAAGTTTCACAGAGAATATAACAAACAGTGTCTCAACAGCAGCGGGAACAAAATTCAGCGAAAATACTACAGAAATTGGACAAACTGAAACTCCTATTCTGACAGAATCCAGTTATAGTAGCCCAGCATCTTTCAGCAGCGATGAATTATTTACTTCTGGTAATATGACACAGCGCATGACAAACGGTGCCCCTATAACCACTACAACTCAGGTCAGTCAAAACCACACTACAAATGGCCTGCCATCTGCTCAAACTGAAAGTATGAAGTCTTCTACCAGCACAGAAGCAAATACCATACCTGATATGACAGAAACAATGACCACTGGAATTCAGTTCAGTGAGAATGCTACAACAAGCCATGAAACTGAATTATCTAATTCAACTCATTCTAATTTCACCACCACAGAATCTTTAAGCAGTACAGAAACAAGCACTGAAGTGAGCACAGAGCCAGTGACAACAGATTCTCCGGAAACAACTGGTACACAACTTAGTAATAATTCTACAACAAATGACTCAGTGGAGACATCTACACAAACGGACAGTAGTTCCATCATCACAGGGATCTCACCATCATCAAGTACTGAAGTCGATACCATTGCTGATATGACAGAGCCAGTTTCCAACAACTCAATTGAAACCACTGGCATTCAGCTTACTGAAAATACTATACTGAATGATCCAACAAGTACATTTCCAGTGACTGACCTATCAGCCGCAATATCTTCCAACAGCACAGAGCCAAATACTGGAAGCTTTACAACAGAGGAGATAACAAGCAATTTTCTAACAACTCCAGGAACCAACTTCAGTGAAAATACTACAGCAAGTGGTCAAACGGAATTGCCTGTGTTGAATGAATCAAGTTTCACTAGCCCAGCATCTTTTAGTAGCACTGAATTAATCACTGCTGGTAATATGACAGAGAGCACGGCAAATAGGGCCCCTATAACCACTGCAACTCAGGTCAATGAAAGCACTATTACAAATGGCCTAACATCTGCCCAAACCGATTCCAATTCTGTAAGTATGAAGTCTTCTAACAACACAGAAGCAAATACCATACCCGATATGACAGAAACAATGACCACCGAAATTCAGTTGACTGAAAATACTACAAATGCAAGTAGCGAAAGTGAATTGTTTACCCCAGCTCATTCCAATTTCACCACCACAGAATATGTTAGCAGTACAGAAACAAGCGCTGAAGTAATCACAGAGCCAGTGACAACAAATTCTCTGATAACCACCGGAACACGATTTAGTGAAAATACTACAACGAATGGCTCGGTGGAGACATCTACAAAGAATGACAGTAGTTCCACCATCAGAGAGATTTCACCATCATCGTTTACCAGTACAGAAATTAATACTGTAGTTGATACGACACAGCATATGACCAATTCATTTCCAATAACCGCCATGACTCAGTTCAGTGGAAATACAACATCAGGGGACCTGACAGAAACATCTATTCACACCGATTCAAATTTTACCACTGCTGAGTCCCTAAGCAGCACAGAGGTGACGAATACCATAAATTATACAACAGATCCAATAACAAATAATTCATCAACAACCACCGAAGTTCAATTTGCTACAATAAATTCATCAACTATTGATATGTCTTCAACTATCTTTCAATCAACCGAAGTTACATTGGAAACGACCTCTGAAGAAATGCCAACCACAGCCACAGAGATATTGAACAGTACTTCATCTGAATTAACGACATCCACTTCCAATCAAACAGAACCCATTTTTATAACTTCATCGAAATCATTAACGGAAACCACTGTGCCGATTCTCAATGAAACCTCAGCATCCCTCACCGTGACACATCCACCTGTCACAGTGACTGAATCTGCAGGGAATTCATCTGCTTTAACCGTCACAGACATATTGTCAACCGTTTCAGATTTTATTCCAAATAATTCATCCGTGTTGACTAACAATACTAACACGATAGAGGCCACAACGGCAGAAGATATTACAACAGGTATGCTGCCATATTATTGGGATTACACATCCTTTCATCTAGGTGCAGTAAGTACCCGTATTTGTCCGTTACAATTGTTGTTCCTCATTTAGTTCCGGTGACTCGTGAAAACTGCGTTTCATCTAAGAGGTATCCATTACCTGTGTGGAATTAAGTAGTATGGTAATTGATCTTGTGGTAATTTGAAATATGGCTCTGACATGAGATACCAATGAATACACTATATGAAAAATCACTCTGTTACAAAATTCCCGTTATCCAAACTCCCACATCAGATGCTTCTTCGATAAACAAACAAACACTCCTACACTAACAGATTTTCTAAACCGAAACATTGCTAGTATATGTGAAATATTGTGGTTTCTAGGGGTCTATTATCAAATGTTTTCTTAGTGGGACTCTTTGTGGCCTATTAAACTTTTATTGCTATTGTATTCTGGGAGAATCCCATTCATAAGTTAAGGGTTCAATTGTTATGATTTAAGCCACACGAGAGTATCTAATCCCTCTTACTTATATTATGTACACAAATCCTATTAAATCTCATGGTATGTCAATTATATGAAGAATTGAATAATCTTGAAGTCTTCTTCACAAAAAGCTTTGGTAAATTTTCTCATTGGTTTTCTGCATTTTTTTAATTCTTTGATGAATGATGTGTGCATTGATGGACCTGTTTGAAATAACAATTTCGTTGATGCAATCAATTATTCATCGCATTTGTTCATGTGTTCCGGTTTCTAAATTCTATTTCGAGACTAATTCATAATCCTGTGTTATGTTAATTAAATGGCCCCTGGGCAAATAAATATGCTGCTAGTAATGATTGTTTTAGTAAAAAAAATGTATAAAGAAATTCTTTATGTGTGATGACAGAAAAATTTTCAGTGGCATGAAATTGCATATGCCAATTATATATGGTGTGTCAGTTCATTGAGAACTATGCATTATTAATTTTTCATTTCTCATCCTAAAATTGGTGTATTGTTTCAGAATTATTTACTACATTCTTTGCAACCACTCCCATAAGTGAGCCGACTACTGACAAAACAAATTCAGGCATGATCTCGTCTACCGCAGCAGATTTCATTTCAAGTACTACGACGTTTGAAACTCCCACGGTCATTGCTCCTACAAGTAACTTTGCATTTCCTACAACGACTCCAGCACCAACGCCTGTAGTGACCCCTACCGCAAGTACCATCCTATCAGAAACTACTGTTATAATGACAACCACAGGCAACAATGAATCCGAAGATACCTCCGATAGTTCAACAGATATGGCTTCTGTAACTACTGCCATGAGCGACTTGACATCAGCAACTAGCTACATGACATTGAAAAGTGATGCTACTTCCAGTGACACCATGGCAATGGTAACGACTACTTCAATGGGTAGCAATCTTGCTAGACTTAGTAAGTTATATAGTATGTAGTAACAGTAGTATAGCCATAATGCTGGATTATAGATTGAGATTTGTCTTCGCAACACCCATGAAAACGATGAACAAATTAAGTCTTTTCATTTTATTCATATGATAACATTCATAGTGACATGTTTAACCATCACAATGAAAAATTATGAATTCTCCTGCGCAATTTCCCAGGCAATAACTTTTACTAGACCATAAACAAGCAGTAGCTTGCCAGGTTTCCTACTGAAGAAGGTTGTATTGTTGAAATAAGAAGACAATTCAGTTAGGTCAACAAAGAATCCTATTCAATAGCTTTGTCAAACAAAGATTACTTTCAACAAAGTCTATTATACTCCGCTTGTCAAGTTCTTTGATGAGTGATGTTTCTTGTGTGGTAACAGTTGACGTTTGTTTTGATTGTTATGAGGATATTTTGAAGTTTAATCATGGTTTATATTCAAATTCTGATCTGTTCAACTGAGGGAATTTTTCTGATATAATATTCGATGTTTAGATATGGTTTTGGTTCCTCTTTATAATTCAAACAACACTGATTTGACTCTTTTGAAAATCTACTACTCAAGCACCTAACTCTTTTGAAAATTTAAAATTCTTCTTTCGCAGAGTTCACATTACAAACTTCTCAGAATGTCACATCAATAGAATTTCAGTCCCGACTAGCAAAGGGTATTGCCATATCCTACAGCGATGCAGATCAGACATCAAGAAGAAAACGTGCTGTGTCTGAAACAGATGGAGACTATAATGTTACTGTATGTTATTTCTGCCATGACTTTATTGCTTGCTTGTATTACATTTGTAACATACATGATTTCAGCCGCAGTTCTAATATTATAAAGTTTTCTATTCCAGGTTTTCTCTACTAAACTGGTCAGTGAAAATAGCAGTGTTGTCGAGGCAGATTACAGTGTTGAGATGAATGGATTTGCTTTAACTGCCACGGAGGCTGTTGGCAGATTAGAAAATTCCTCTCAGATCATTGTAAATAACCTCAGAGAAGAAAACATTTCCATTGCTAATTTGACATCATTAAGTGTAGCAGCTTCAGTTGAAGGTGGAGATTCATATGTTTTATATAGTTATATGATATTTACCGTATTTTTTGTTATGTTCAGTGTATATATATTTCCAATATCATACACATATACACCATTATCCCCATATTAGTCCATTTTAATGCGAATCGACTGGATAAACTGTGACAAGTAAACAGTATTTTATCATCGTTAAGGTGCAAGGAATCTTATCAATATGCTGTTTCATATTGCAAAAATAAAACCTAATCCTGTTTCAACGTTATATACAATTAGCGTGTTCGACTACAATAAATAATGGTCACAGACCCTCTTAATCCTAGTTGCAATAAGGATGAATTCCCAGAACCTTATATAGGTTATAGAATAGAATTGTTTATTAAATTCCATGTTATGTTTAGACTCATCTACTGCTATGACAGAGGCATTAACTGCTCCCTCTTTTACAACAAGTGAGGCAGCTACATCTATTATAACCAACTCTACAGCCAAAGTACAAACTGGCATGATAACTCAGACATCTAATGTTGTTGTAACATCCACAGTAATACCTACCACTGATGTGACAGTTGGTATGACAAACCTAACCTCTAATATTACTTTAACAACACAAGTGGCATCTGACTCAACCAGTCTGGCCACTAACGCTACTGCAGCATCCGCGGCTACATCCTTAACTCAAGGTACTGTAATGTCCACAGCTACACCAACAACGAATATAACATTTGCCACAACAACATTGGAATCTATGGGTACAGGGACATCCACAGAAATACCTACCAATAATGTGACAGCTGATGTGACAACAGGCACCAATGTTAATATCGTATCCACCGCAGCAATTCCTACTGTTGCATCCACAACAGTACCTACCACTAATGTGACATCTGGCATGACCACCCTGGACGTTATGGGTACCGTGACATCCACAGCAATACCTACCACTAATTTGACATCTGGCATGACCACCCTGGACTTGATGGGTAGCGTGACATCCACAACAGTACCTACCACGAATGTGACAGTTGGTGTGACCTCAGGCACCAATGGTACTGTGACATCCACAGAAATACCTACCACCAATGTGACAGCTGGCACGACCACCCTTGACTCTATAGGTACAGAGACATCCACAGCAATAGCTACCACTGATGTGACAGGTGGCATGACCTCTGGCACCGATGTTAATATCGCGTCCACAACAACAATTCCTTTTATGACATCTGAAACATCAATTGTTCCCACCATGGCTGAAACCACAGCTGCTATTGTAACATCTATGGTAACTCACACTGATGTTACAACGGCCATGTCAGCCACGACACCTACAATGTCTTCAGAAAATGATACCATCGTTAGAATGAGTAAGTTTAATCATTTTTATTTATTCACACCTGAATTATAATGTTATTATTTAATGATCGTATTTGATTTGTATGTGAAAGTAATAATGGTCTGTTAAATCTCAAAATATACAATAGCAATCCTAATTGCTTAACAATAAGGCATATGACTACCCTATAATTATTAATAATATTAGAATAATATAGTAATGTTTCTTTTGCAGCATTCACGCTTACTAATTCAACCACAAACGTTCCTTCTGAGAAGTTTCAGCAACAAATTGCATTTGCTCTTGCTAAATCTTACAGCATCCTCTTGACCATCAGTTCTTCAAGGAGAAGGCGTGCTGTAACAGAAGAATTTGGAGGGTTCAATGTTACTGTAATGTTACATCAACTTAACAATATTTAAGTTTAAATTGTGAACTACTTATGTATTGTGAATATATTCATGTCTCATTTCAGGTACTCTCCGCCAATAGGATCAATGAAAATAGCAGTGAAGTTCAGGCAGACTTTGAAGTTGAAACAAATGGCACACAGTTGAGTGCAGCAGAGGCTGCGAGTGAATTGAATGATTCTCTGCCTACTGTCATTATGAACCTCAATGAAAGTAATATCTCTGTAAGTAATCTGGAGATAAAAGCTTTGCAAGGTGAGCCTGTAACTGTTTGCAATAAATATATAACCAGTTTTTAAAGTACAGTTAACTCTCGTTATAACCGATAGTCCACAATACGAATGTACCAGTAAACCCGTAAAAGACACAATGAACGTGAGAGAAGCTCCAATTTTGTTTAATCACCCCTTTTCTCACCACTAGAAAAACTAAGGATAGAAAGACACAATTGTGTAGATGGGTAAAACTGTGCTTAACTGAGTTGTGTTGTCCATGCTCTGATGCCCTCGAGTAGAAAACTACTACTAGTACATTATGTTTATGCTTCATTGTCAAGAGCTGAGGAAGGAATGTTGGGTGGATTTCTGGTTTATATCTTTTTTTAAATTACTCTTAGATGTTACTGGTAACCTGCCATCTGCTACAACTGTGATAGCAAGTGGTACAACAACAGTAGAGGTTACATCACCCACAACAACATTCATTTCAACAACAAGTGCAACAACAACTCTTTCAGCTACTACATCACTTGATGATAATGTTGTCCGGATAGGTAAGTTAATTATGATCATGACAGATAACCTAGTCAAATACTGGAGTGCCCAGTTAAATATGAGGTCTGTTGATGATAGCTCAACCCAAGTATTTGCTTATTGTTTCCCACTTCCTGGCTATATGATTCCATTTTATCTAACTCGAATGTTGACTGTATATTGATTCAACATCAATGATTGAGGTTGTGATAACGATTGAGGTTAATTGTATCTTTTCGTATTCACACAGATTTCACATTACAGAGTGTGGTTGATTATACCTTCCTAAGGATGATATTTCCAGTCAGGTTGTCGCAAGCTCTTGCAGATTCTTATCATAGTTTGCCTACAAGGAGGAAGCGTGCCTTAGGATTTTCTGCGGCTAGTGGAGCTTTCAATGTCACAGTAATATATTTTTAGCAACTGTTTTCTTTCATTTCTTTCATGCTTCTATGATTTTTGAATTTGTATTGTCTGCATTATCCAGGTGAAGTCTGTTGAAATTTCAAATGGAAACCAGTCGGTCATAAATGGCTATTTCACTGTTACGATGAATGGAAATGTTATCACTGCTGAAATGGCTGTCAGTATGCTGGGATCTAATTTGGGAACAGTGGCTTCCAGTATGCGGAGCAACAACATTAGTGTTTCAAATGTAACAGGGTTATCAGTAGCTGATGTACAATGTAAGTTTATTCTTATTTTGCGTATCTTTCCTCGCATCTTGCAAACGCTTGACCTCCATCCCCTGAGTCTGTTCATCTAACATCACTCAATGTTTCATTTCACGAGGTTTAACTGTATCTGTGCAGCATTTATGTATTGCTTTTTGCTAAATCCCTAATTCTTTTTCATGTAGTGTTAGATTGCCTCAGTTTTAGAGGAGTTTCAGAAGAGCCGCTCCCACCACCGACTGGTTTATTGAACGTTTCTTATTTCGGTATGATTTAATTTTGCATAAGTAACTGTAACCTTAAATTTTGTATATTTAGCTTTGCATTTATAGTTAGGGATGCGAATTCTGTATCGAATATAGTAGTAATATTTGGTACGATTGGAACCTTTTTAATGCTTGATGTAAACAAGAATAATTAGCATTTAATGTGTAATTTATTTCTATACCATTTAAATGTTCAATATTTCTTTCAGGTATTTATGTTGTGGTGCCTTCCTGTTCATTCAAATTGTATTTAATTGTTTTGTTTTTAGTTTATCGACCTGAGGACTTTAATATCAACATAATAATGCCGCTTTACTATATTTGTATATTGGAACCGGAGATTGCTGGACAGTACAATGAAAACAAAATCTCTTTATCTAATATCCAAGTCAGTTGAATAAGTTTGCTGTTTCGATATTTCACTTTTGTTACCAATTTTTATTTTCGCCTAAAGATTCTGCAAATAAGAGAAGATCTTACAGGTGAAGCAGAAGTATTTTATGATGTTTATGAAAATGGAAACAAGCTTTTTCTTCTTCCGAAACAATATATGAATTTGGGGGAAGATCTGCAAAATGACAGAATAGTTGCTAATTATACTACACATAGACGGGCAGAAGGTTCGTGCTGTGGAAATTATATAAAATTTTTTACAAATAATCCTTGATTCTATCTCATGATTTTGTTTATCTAGTTTATGTACCAAGTGATATTGATCACCGTGTTGAGTTGCGTAAGTATGCTTAAAGTCTGTTTGCTATAATATGACAAAACATTATAATATTTAGTGACTGTTAGTTTATAATTGGATCTTTATGATGATTGTATCGTTGTTTATAGTTTTGGAATCTGAACTTGATTTTTTCATAAACAAGTCAATTGTTCAGAATGCACTGGATGAAAATTATGCAACAAGTATTGTATCGGTAAATTTTATTTTTATTGCACCTATTGCTCTCTTATTCGCATCCTCATAATGTTAATAATTTTCAGATTCACCTCTTTGAAAATGTCACTTACATCAATTTCACTGGTCACTTCATAGAATACACAGTGGAAAATGGAACTCTAATAGGCGGAAATGATGCGGCAATGATGTTTAATAACTCCATGTTTCTGCGTAACTTTAATTCTTCCGAAATTTTAAATGTGACTGCAGTAAAAGGTAAATCATCCTTGGATTTTTCATAAAAGTCTCAATCCATTCTGCTAACATATATAAATTAAATCAAATTTCTGGCAATATTGTGATTATTTTAAGGCTACATTCCATTGCCAACTTTGCTGTACCATACCCTAATTATAAAATTCCAAATTCTGGTCTATGTCCATTGGTATTATGTTTTATTTTGACAGCACCATATTACAGCATTCTGAGAACAATGGGTCCAATTACTCCGACTGTCACTACAGATACGACGAACCCAAGTATTACTGGTAATGGCAGTGTTACTTCATCAGTCACTACGTCAGCAATGACTGATACTTCAGTTACTACTGTAACAACAGGTTTGGTGTCAACTTCTACTAACACCCATGCAATAACTAGTAGCATTGCGACTGCGCTAACCATGTCCACCAGCTCTACTAATGCTTCTGATTTAGTATCTATGCCTATTTCAACTTCTGCTGCTTCTGCTGAGACAACAACTAGTACTTCGACAAATCCAACAACTATCAGTAATACAGGCACAATGTCCAGCATTACAACAGTGGACAACTCGGCTACTGGCACTACTAATGCTTCTGTTTCAGCAACTGAAACTAGTTCACCTCCTGTTGATATCACAACTAGCACTGCAACAGAACCAACTGTCAGTTTTCAACCACAAACATCAACCATTGATCCAATAACAACTATGGTTGCCAGCTCAGCTAATGCAACTGATTCAGAGACTGAAAGTACCTCTTTAGCTACAACACAAAGCATTCCTATAGAATTAACAACTGTTCATAACACAGCATCATCACCGCCGACCAACACTAATACGTCTAATTCTACAGCGATTACCAATACTGCTACAACTTTAGTCACTATGACCAGTGCAACCATCACCTCGAGTATCAGTACTACTGAAGCGGCTACAGCAGTTCAAAATACCACAAACTGGACTGGTAGCACTACCATAGAATCCAGTAGTTTGTCTAATTCCACTGGTGTTTCTGAGACTGGAACGACTACTAATCTGAGCTCTGTAGTTACAACCACTGGTTTCAACATTACAACATCCAATATTACAGAAATCACTACAGGGGCACCTCCAGTAACCATATTTCCATGGTATATCATTGTCATCATCATTTTGGGAAGTTTGGTCTTCATCTTGCTCATAATTATCCTCGTTATGTGCTTGAAGTACTGTTGTGGTGGGAAGTCAGTGGTGTCTGGAGGTAAAACAATACCTGAAGTCAGGAAAACGGTAATTTAGTCCGGATAATGATACTTTTGTGGATTTTTATTCACGACTTCAAATAACATATTTGATCTTCCAGAGTTTCCCCATACCGCATCCTCCTTTAACCCCTCCTACACCGAAAAACCCGAGTGCTGAACCTCGTAGAAGATTTGAGCCGGAAATAATATCTACTGAGATACGACCAGAGCCTCAACCATCCAAGCCAGGTAAACATATTCTAACGATAAACTCATTGATAGAATGCGGGGAACATTTCGATCTGATGTGAAATCGATTTTATGACACACTCTCTGTATGGCTTATAAAGTAGAAATACTAATTCTATGCTTCCAACAGTCACCAGACGTCCTATTCCTCATGCAATCTCTCCCGCTATCGTTCCGCCTTCTGCAAAAATGTCTAGGTCGGCACCACCGATTCCTGATCCTCCTGCTGACATACCGCGGCCACGTTTCCAATCTTCCATCCACCCTCTCCTTCTGCCACCGATCCACCAGAATCTCTCACCGCAACTCCTGTCGAACGAACTGACAGATGACGCTATGGTGATCAGGATAAACCAGATGTATCCGCATGGTAATAAAAATCTTTCTCAATTCAAAATTTTTTGTTTCAGGCAAAAAGGAACATAATGCAGCGTTCCGAGATTGAAAGATACAAAAATAAGCAGAGGATCAGGCGGAAAAAGACAAAGTCTCCTTACAGTGGTAAGAGGTGCATGTGCATTCCCAACATGTTAAAATGTTGGATTGAACAAGCTGATGTATCACATCAATCACTTGCTGTTTATTACAGCTTATAGATAGATATTCATAATTTTAGAAGACATTCCATCTATTTTTTACTGCTATTAAAATTTATTTCTAAGTTTTTAAACCTAATACCGTGTTGTGTCATCTTCACATATTACATTCATGAAGAAGTAATCGCTCACATGAAGAGATTCTCTTGAACACACATGCCCCTTGCTTAAAAACCATGAACTATTAAACTCCCAAATTTTATATAAATTCTGTTGTTTTGGTGTATTTTTGCATTGAAAAACATTCAAAGCTTAAGTCTAAACTAAGCACATTCTTGTTCGTGATTATTGATTCAGCAAATATCATCTACTTTGCTATTTATTAATATTCAAGTCTAAATAATTTCTTATACACTAATATAGAATTCACTAAGTAGTATCAGTCATGTACTTGCTTACATTGTCACTGCATGAGCATGCTACTCTGGAGACATCTGGAAGACTTCGTCTAATGATCTTCGAATTGTCCAAATTTTGTACATGAAACACTAGCTGTGTTTGTCAATGTTTTAAATTGCTTGCTTGAAGCATAGTTTTCCTTGTACAATAATTTCTTGCATTTTCAGATTCATACAGAAATATGCAGCGGGAAATCGATACCGTTTTAAATCCGTCTGCTGCTATTTTCCAGCCACCTAGGTAACTCATCAACTGAAATATTGTATAAATATAAAGGGTATATAGTAACACTAAACTTTATTTAATTAAGTGTAAAATTGATTGTATAACATCAGATTCCATAGACGGAAGGGTAAAATGAACCTGGCTGGTCGTGGACCAAGAGACCCAGACATAAAGATGATGACAATGAAGCCTCACGGTCAGTACAGCAGGATCGATCCTCACAGAAGAAAGGATTCACTGACCGATGACGATACGTCTGTCAGTGACGATTCTGGTATAAAATCTCTGTTTTTTATGACTAGAATTCCCTTCCTGGTTTATTTTACATATGTAAAGTATGATATCATGCGAAAATATTCTCTGTTTTTAAGGTGTCACCTCTCCGGAAACTACACGTAGGAAAATGGCTGATTTGTTGCAAGATGCATTCAGTCTCATCTCACCAAGCGGACAGAGCAATTTAGTTGGTCCGATTCCTCCGAAAAGGGTCCAACCTGTTTCAAATGTAAGAGGAGTATTGAAATGTTTCTCGACGATATTCTGATAATAACCTAAAAAAAAGCTTTTCGAATTTCATGAAAGTAGTGTATAAAAAGATATACACAATAATAGTGCTTTACCTAATGACTTTGTAGCAACTAACAAACTTCATGTGAAACCTGCTATGTCATGAAATACTCTATTACATTAGTGGTAATTGGGATAGCAGTCTCCAGCATTTTTATTAACCATACACTGATACAAGCACTTGGATTGCATTTTAATTGCTTTGTTTAGAAACAACCCCCAATGCATCATCCTGATGGTAGAACATCTTCACCACATCATCGCTCTCTCCCTCACTCAAATGCACAGCCTATCTCAAGCTCAAACAATAATCCTACTTTGTTCACACGAAGCCAACCTCCACCATTCTTCGCTCATAGTCCTGGTATGTAATACACCAAATATGTTCATATATGATAATGTTTTGTTGATAAATCTTTTAAAACTTGTCGAAGTAGCATCTCCAGCAGTTTATACAGGACCTACAGCAAGTGGAGATGGAGCGTACATAACTCCGGCAAGACCAATTCCATCTGCAGGTAATAGATTGCACATTACTCTAACTCTCTTTACATTGTAGTACTCCTTATATAGAGTTTTTTGGAAGTCTCATGATCTGTAACAACAGTTTATGCATATGTTCACAGCAGACAACTCCAATTCACAAATTTGGACACCTTATAGAGCGTTTGATGGAACTACACGCCTGCAACATAGCGAAGCAGCTCCTTTGCCTGTAAATTCCAACTTCAACAACAGTAATGCCATGCCAAGTCCTTATGAGTCACTTAACTTAAGTATGCCGACGGTCCCGCCTCCATCCATTCCCGGGTTTGTCCCGTCCACAGGGTTATCTGACGGTTCTTACCTTGTGCCGAGCGCTCAAAGTACTGGCGTGTACGCTCCCCCTCCACCTCAGTTCCAAGGTTATCAAATGCCGGCAGCTGGTGTACAATCAAGCATTCCTGAAAGTAAACCAGAAGGTAGTGGATCTGGCGATACATCAACCTCTTGTCTTGTCCAATCTATAAAGGAAGAGTTGGCTAAATTAACTGGATATTCAACACCTGTCGAAGATTTTAAGCAGGATTCACAATCTTGAAGTTTTGATGATTGTAGGCTGCTTTTTTTATTATCCCTCCATTTCATATCCAAGATATAGTATATGGTAGTAGATCTTTTACTTAATATCATCAATGAATACTAGTTTAATTGCAATATTTCTGTATTTTGTACTATTGATATTGAATATTCCATCAGTACAGTATGTATTGCACATTCACATGGTACTGTTCATTACACACATGTCCGCTTAGCATAAGCCATGGATCAAGTTTAAGCATATTATTGTTACATGTACAACACTATCATGTTTCTTATTTTGCATTGTGATCAAGTTCCAATTTTGTTTTATACAGTCGATTTTGCATCCTTTTAGTTAACAAATTTACCAGTGTCATTTTAGCTTTTTATTTTCTTATACTGTGAGCTTTATATTGCATTGTGTTTATTTTACTCCTGCTGCTATTGAGCAGTATAATTCTAAGGTATTTCACTTTTTGATACACATACAATGATACTATCTACCACTGAATGAATGATTGCTTTTATGGAAGCAAAATTTCAATTGAATTACCTCTCTGTCTTTTTCATATACCAACTCTTATTATTGCATGGTACACTAATAAACACACAATATTGCTTGTTCGCTTTTTGGTAAATATAATATACCAGTAGTGGTTGATAAGGTAATTTATGTGAATTAATTACCAAGACGGCTGGCGCACATAGGCCGGCACTTCATTCTTTGCATACAATAACAACGGCAATTTGTTATGTCACAAAAAATGGTGTATGCACTATTCCTATCCCCCTACCAAAACCCAAAACGAAGTTGTAGCGGGGGTGTGCTTAATTATTTCACCTCAATGTGAAGTTTAAATTGACAGATCATGTTTTATTTTACACGACTGTATTTATATCAGCAATCAAAAACGTAGCCTGCTCGTGTATTTTACCAAGCTATGTGTTCCAGTCCTCTCGGTACCCAATCAAAAGGATATTATTGTTGATATTATAATATGAAACTTTTTTACTGTTTTATATTGCTGAAGTTGTGTTATCGTATTTTATATTCTGAATTATTTTTTTTATTTTCAGCAGTATATAGCATGATCTGCTTGTGGTAAAACAACTGTGTCTCGGCAAGATGGTTATATTTCGATATTTGAGTGTGCTTAGGCAGTTCAGGAGGTGAACATTTTTACTGCAGAAATGTTTGCGTTTATTGAAGAAGTCTTATTAGTATTTCAGCGATTTCATCCACGGTAATATACATTGAATGCAGTGTTGTTAAACTGGTAAGATAGCAATACATTTCCATTCGTACTGATAACTGATGTCTAATAGGAAATTGAGGGAGTAATCTTGTATATATTGCTCTTGAGGATAACTGAGGAAATATATGACCGGTAGGTGGCGATGAGGAGCCTGAATATTATTTTACCGCTAGTGGCTTGGCTTGTACATGACGAGTATGATCTATCTCACAAGGCAGTAGTATATTAAGAACTTCATTCCAAGCAATAGGAAAGCATTATAACTGACTAGCATAACTAAAATATGTTGGAAATATGCAAAAATATGAATGAGCTATCAATAGGTGATCAATCACTGTGCAGATGCTGAAACAACAGCTGAAGTAGGATTATAATATGTTCTACTTCTTTTGAAAATCACGGAAAACTGTTATAAATAATAATATCACACCCTTGACATTTATTGGTATTTCGCATAATGCGTCATAACAACTGAGCAACAACAAATCTTGTATTGTAATTATAGGCACTTGTGTGCTTAAAATAGATTGGCTAATATTATTATTACTCTAAAAGGGAATTACTTTGAAGGCAGAGAAGAAGATGGATTGGTGATTGGATAACTACCAAACCAACACCTCCATGCTATCAGGAAAAGTTAATAATGAAAATATTTACTGTGTTGAGAGTAATGTTAAAATCACCACGTTTCCAACTGGGTCTGATTAAAAGTAGACCTAAACTGAAAAACGGCGTCTTGTAATTATTACACTGTTTTATAAGCGTAATTTCCTGATTATAATTACAAGGATATTTTTGATTCTGTACGCGCAAACGAGTGAGCCACGTTTCACGGGAGAAGCGATGGACTATTTTTTTGCGTGTTAGTGTTAGCTACTGTACTGTAGATGTACTGTGTAGTGATGGAGCTAAGAATATAGGGAAGTAAGCTTACACTGATAAAATTATGCAATACCACCGATAGCAGCCAACCTGAAATTAAGAGTGATCGCCTTTTTTCCAGCCTTGACCTTTAGCTTCAATCTACAACTAAATACAATACTGTTATAGTGTTACCACCACAGGTAAACCGCCCATAAACGAAGCCGAGTATGAATTTCTACTGTATATGCAATTACAGCGGTTATGAGTTTACAAGCCCAGAAAATTCGTAGACAGCCGGACTGGAAAACTATCTTGAGTGAAAAACGAGGAAAAAAGAGTAACTTGTTGGTTTTAAACTGTCGATTCGACGCCGAGTTTTAAAATCGGCTGTCGCTCGTATCATGAGACATTATCACAGAGACCTACGGCGAGTCAACATTTACAAGCTTCAGCCATCAAACAAAGAAGCCTTAACGAAGGAAGCTACTACACCGAAGGTGAGTGCGTTTGATTTTCGCCGTTTTATACAAATTAGTTCGATGTATTCATGCTGTACTGTAGGGATGTAGAAATTCAGGTTATTATCATTGAATTCTGATACAAATAAGTCGTGGTATTTACCCTATCTCTTGTGCACTTTATGACAAAGGCTGAGCAGGAGTTAACAATATAGCCAGCCGGTTGTATAGGGTAGTTACAATGAAAATATTTCTTGGCAACCAGGCTTGTTAAAATACGTCATCTCGTATCAAGTGACGGGTTTGTTTTACAGCCATGATAAAAACAGCTGGAATAAGTATTATTTTCGGGTGTTTCAGTCACAGACAAGCAAGCAAGCTACATTTATTAAATGTCTGAATAGACAATTCACTTAATGTAAATGCATTCAGTAGTGCTTGTTATTCTTGCAACTTTGCTGACCATTCTATTCGTTTGCTTCATAGCATAGCTGAATATTAGATGCATATCAATAGTGTAAGTCCATATTTTAAGCTTACAAAGCAAAGGCGCTTTGGTATCTCATTCTCGGGAATAATCTTATAATTGAACTCACCGTGTGGAATTAGGGTGATTATTGATAACCATGGTTATTTTCTCTTCATTACGATTGCCATGGCTGTTGAAATAGCCCATCAAAGAAAGTTTCTTTAGTCCTATGGTTTAAAGTTAGATTTCCACCAGAACGCCACTTTCGCCCCCTGCGACCTGCTCCCTTCGCCGCGTTACTATTTCAGTGCTTTTTCTATATCTTCATATAAGCCTTAATAAGTGCATACCTGCATACTGTTCATTGTTCAACGTTTCACAATTTTAACTCGATTTTTACATCGTAACTGGGTAACGCTAAGTCCTGTATAATGCAGTATTGGTGTATTGAAGTTTTGGAAATGCTTTCCAACAAAAGGGACTTCATATAAGTGGATTATTGTACTCCAAGCTCAGCAAGGTTTATAAAGTACTTTTTGTTAATTGGGATTAGCAGACAACAACAGTACAGTACATAGACGTGAAGACTGCCGATTCACCACAATCAATCCCTAATTCTTTCTTTCACCCGACTTACGTCAGAGAGTGTAAGCTCTTATACCCACGCAAACACTGAAATCCTTTGGTGTGAAAATAAGTCTTCTAGCTCATTCATCTTGGACTCTAAAGTTATCGAATAGTTCATTACACAGAATCCGGTTTAATTATCTATAGCCTGCGTGCGAGGCAAAGAGTCATGGATCTAATCCCCGGATTACCCACGGACCCGACGTGGGAATTCAATATCCCTTGCTTGATGTGTATCCGACTCCAATGTTCGCGTTTAATAAATCGAAAATACAGAAAACTTTTTCGTTATGTCAATACGGTAGTCGGATGAACTCCGCTATCGGTTCAATTCAGTGCTGTTTGTCGATGAATCTTCATAACTTCTTTATCAGGCTGTCGAGTTTCGTTTACTTTCATCTAATAACTTTGCTAGGGGAAGGATTTTCCTTTACACATCTAATACGCCGACGCCTCTAATCTACACTGTGTCAACTCGACTTGAGGAGAACGCTTTTCTTATGGAATGTTAATCTCGCATAACAGGGTATATGTTTACACTGGTCGAATGAGAGATCAACACAATCCACACGCAATACCCAGTTTATCCACTTCTAACTTGACAGCTAATGCTTGACTATTTAATCAATTGGGGATGAGAAATCGCACGCTCAATCGGCTGTTCAAACTCAGATGAAAGAGCCAAATGAAAAATTCTCCTTTGGGGTCCTCGTATAGAGAATATTACCTGATGCATGTGCCCTGAACTTAAACTTATTGTGATGCGATATCTTGATAGGTATATGCTGGTTTGGTTCGCGTTTCAATAAATGTTCCATCAGTCATTATTTAGTGATCGGGATAAGAAATGAATTACATGTTTATGGGGCGTATCAATCAACACGTATTTGACGGAAGTGTAGGTAATGGACCTAACAAAGACAACTTTGTTGTAAAACTTGGCAGGGAGCATAACATTTGCTGCAAATCAAATACTATTTTTAGAATATTTCAGCCAAAATTTTCCTCCCATCGAAAATTGTGTTGGTAGCAGATAGGAGAATGGGCGTTGTTGCAAGCTTGTCTACTTACTTGTCTGGCTAATTAGGTCTCACCAAAACCACACTTCACTACTCATCATCATACTTAAATATTTGACCTTTCCAGTAACCTTTCAACCACGATTGTGTTTAGTTAATGCAAAGACTTTTTCACTCGCCTACTGGTAAATTGTTACTTGAAATGTTCAACAAATTCATGAAAACTAATTCCTAGTAAAAACAGAATTGCTAATTGAGTGTAGTTGTGTTTGTTCAAGTACACACGAGTATTACAGTGAGAGTCGTGTAATGCTTCATGGGAATAAAATCCATTTTCCTAGTACATATGATATAGTACTGAGCCAAGGGCCTACCGGAATTGCTAAAATTTGTATTCGATCCGCTACCATAGCAAAACTGCAATTCTTCACGTTACATCCATCATCAAAGATCTTCGACTGACTTGAATGTAATCTTCTCAAACAAATTAATTATGTGCCCTCTGACCTTTAAAGGTGCGCTAATTAGCAAAAGCATGAGTCATCGTTTTTGCGCGGATTTGCTCCCTAAATGCATGATCGTACAGATAACACAAAAATTTTAAGATGCTAATAACGTCATTATTCACTGTCGTTTGGAAGTCGTTCCCTTGTACCACCACGATGGACGCGTGCTTTATTCACTCGTGAAGATCGGACGAACTGATTATCCTTTACCGTTCACAGATCCTCGCTGTGCCGTAACTCGCTAAGTTAGCTCCGACTATTGGGATCGATTTGCGCTGCAACAGACGCACGTAGGCGTCTAGTAGTTCGGTTAAGTACTGAAATACCACCGTAGGTTTATGGAACTTGTGATACACGAATATACCATGAGCTACGCCACATGTTACAGTATTAGAAATTTCCATATTGATTTTGTCTTACTCCAGGGTGGTCCAACTGTAGGCCCGCGAGCGAAATGCGGCGCGCCATATGATTTTTTTGTCTGTTAAGGATTCTGTGTGTATGAAAACTAAGAAATTTGAAACAACCAAATAATTTAAAATTGCCCGAATTTGGCGTAAATATTATAGAGTCGCTATATATTTCGGCATCCACTGCTGGGGAGTTGGACGTGGACCACACTGTCTATGGTCGAATTCGGACCTTTTCTTCTAAAGACAGTTTGTCTTTCCAATTATATCAATATCGTGTGTGTGTGTGTATATATATTTATATAGTACGCATGGTTATGTCACGGAATTCGTGAAATTTCCTAAAAAAATCAATATTCTCACCAAACTCCGGATTCGTCAGAGATTCAGACCCAAACAAAACCCATAACCTCTTCCCTAAAATTTCAGGAATTACATGGAATGCCTGAACAATAATTTCCCAATCTTACTGAAACATATATATCTGTAAATATTTTCAACACTCCAATACTGTTGGGAGAATTTTCTTGCTGGAAAATTATGTTTGTCCACAATAGATTTCTTCACGATTATTCAGGACTTGTATCTCAACCCGAGAGCATGTTTTGATCCCAGACCGGGATAATAATCGTCTAATAATATTGCGACCAAGAGAGTCGCGTGAGGTAGTGTTTATTTACAATACACTTAAAACTGTGCCTCGGGTCTACACATTTCCCACAGTTACAAAATAAATATTAAATATTCAACACTGTCATGCTTGCGTTTTACTTATATTTGATCTCTGCCCATAAGCCGTGCTTACGTGTCGTTAGCATTTTTTGCTTGTTTTCTGTTCCAACCTTTCGGTATGCGAGCCAGTTTTATTTGTGGCGCGTTCCACGGATTTCACGACCTAATCGCGCGATTCAACGCTCATTTGATGAACACACTATTTATATCAAAAATATTTGCGTAACGAAACGGATTTCGAATATTTTCTTTATGTAAGATTTTACATTTTCTTCTCTTTGTTCATATTTTTTATCTCGGGTATTTTGAGTTCATCGGTGTCAGTCTAGCTCAGGGGTCGGAAACCCTTTCATGGCGAAGAGTCAAATATGGAATATTGATCTAGTTTAAAAATTAAGGAGCCATATGACAAACATATCATGGTATACTTCATTGAATATGCATCCAGTGTAACTGAAATAATATAACGTTTATTTGTGAAATCTGTGAAAAGATGCTCAAATATGTTAATAAAACATCCTTTTAAGTATTCTCCATCTGAAAAAGGTTTTCCACAACATGCCAGTTCTTGGGCAGCCACAAAAGTAGATTACTTGATGATTTTAACCATGAGGCAAATGGATTCTGAGTTCCAAAAATATCCTAAATGTCTAACTAAACTATTTCCGTAAAATATTTAAGTATCCAAGAGCAACATGAGAAAGCTCAAAGACCCGCTTGCGGTTCGCGAGCCGTAGGTTGCCGACCCCTGGTCTAGCTTCTGACATTTCAGTAGAAATGACATTGAGTGATTTTGAAATAATCTCCATAATAATAGAAGGTAATAGCTGAAAAGAAAGAATGACGAGAGAGTAACGACAGACAAGAGAAAATACTTTAAAATCATCACTGTGATAACAGATCTATGTGCTTAGTCTGTGTCAAAACAGAGATTGAGTCGGTTATGACAATAACGATATCGCATTCCTGAAAAATTATATACGGTAATTGTACAGTACCTGTCGCTAACCTTTCGAGGCGTTGTTGGTAACCAAGACGTACCAGTTTCCATAGTGCGTGCTGGCAGTTTTGGTATATTATATTCCACTTAACCTGATAATTGACATTTTTGATTTACGATCATTCCGCGATACCTATGTTGTTTTATGGTTATAGACACGACGAAAAAATGTGATTTTGAAGTTTTATGTATTGTTTGTTAACCCTCAGTTTTTGTTGTCTAACGCTATAAACATCAGTCGTTGTATTTAATGAAATATTTCCCAACTGACCACTTTCAGTCAGTGTATTTATTGAAATCTTTCCCAGCTCCCGACAGTTGGCGTCGGAAGTAGTTTGGCTGGAAATGTGCACACAGTATGCACGATTAACTGAGGTCTTAGAGAGTAATAAACGACCCTTGGCTGGGTTTTAGTTGTCTATCCTTCGGCGCTCTGCGGTTGTTTACCGTATATTTCTCATTATCTAAATCAAACAACTGCATTTTTTTGGCTAGCAATTTTCGAAAATTATCCCCAAACATTCTTGACGGTAACGATAATCCTCGACAACGAAGGGCTGACAACATAAGGGAATATTAGTTATCCGGGCCAGTATGGATAGTGTTGTTTGCTTTTCGGATGAATTAACTCATACTTAAGCGGTCGTGGTAGATTTGCGGATTAGAAAGCTTTAAGTAAAAGCTGCTTTTTTCGGGCTTACATATTTTGAAAAACTGTTGGTTTTAGCAACTATTCAGACTAGAGATACCTTGGTAAATGGTCACCGCTTTTCGTTACTGATGGTCTAACAGCGTTGCATCCAGGGCCACGGGGATGGGGGAGTGCAGGGGCTGCATTGTCCATGGGACACGTTCATTTCATGTGATTTCAGCATTTTTTTGAATGTGTCATAGTATGTGTGCAAACATACATAATGGGTAAATGGGGGCGAAAAGAAACCACCCTGTACCCTATAATAAAATTCCTCTCGGTGTTTTCCTTGTTGCATCAAGAGAGGTGACTGATCTTGAGGTTGACCTGCGCACCGAAGATTGTTTGTTCCAAAATTGTATTGAACGTCTGCAGTCAGAATTCCAACGTAATTACGCCGTGAAGTACAATTAAGCGGTTAAATAAATACATTCCAATATCACAGTCAACAGAGCGTACGTACTGTGTTCGTAGACGAGTAGAAATTATTCGTGACGCCTGAAAGACTGTTTGAGCTCTGTATGGTTTGTAAATATTGTTACAAAGTCGGTTTCAGTCACTCTTTTGTGTGCACTGCCGCTTGCTGGTTTTCGTATAGTACTCAGCAATTGCAAACGATTCCTCGTAGTTTAATACATCGTTGCTTACGTCGATAACATGACTTTTGCAGTTACGTGCATATCTATAGCTCTGGGCTAAGGAATAAATATTTGAATATAATTTACGGCGAAATTGTGACTGGCCTGCATTATCTTTATTTAGATCCTGCCAGTAGATACACGAACGTCATCTTGAAGTCTTTCAATTCTTAATGGTTAAGAACTCATAGGTCGAAGGTTAACCTATAGAATGATTAACTTTTAATAGCTTTGTGTTAACTTGATACTTGACACGAGGTCAAGCTCTCTTTAGATTCAATCGTCAAAGTTGTCATTTCTTTTCCTAATAGAAACAAACAAAAACGTGCTTTGTGTTGATAAAAGTATATCTGATCGTTAAATATGAATACTTGTCTCTTAGACGTTACTTTGTTCTTGTTTTTACAATGTTTTTAAGTCGAGATGTAGAGAAATTTCGAGATCAGTCGGTATTCAATTGCTAGCACATCATGTATGGTGTACTTTTATGTCTTATTGATATATTATAAGTTTAATAAGACTGGAATGCACAAGAATTGAAAAATTCTCCTTTACCATAACACAGGTAACTAACTACATTCGCGCTTTGGAGGAAGAAAGACATCAAGAATGTTGTACATCCTTTGCATCACCCTCTTGTCAACCCAGCTATTCGCCCAGGTATGTTTTTTCTATCGTTACCGTCCACTGTTTCCATTTCATCTTTATAGCAGATAGTTGTTGGTTTACTGTAGTACTTATTCCACTTAAGTAGCCTGCACTTAAAAATATTCACGGCAACGTGTATACTATATTTAAAGGCATCATTTTCATAAAGCTTGCGAAAGTGACCATGACTAACTCTTTTGACATGATTACACTATCATACATCAAAGTCAACATGTCAAATCGAAAAAACCTGGGTGGTATTGAAAGGGGTTGATGGGTCACGCAATGTTTCGGGAAATTCGATTAAATGTGGATAATAACCAACGAAACTCTCGACACGAGTGTTTTCATACAGTAATCCGAACAATTGCGGTCGCCTGTTTGTTACGATAGCGCTTTTCTTATGTACACACCTACTCTCATTGGCCCCAATGCGTTTATGTATACACTTTAATGAAAATGGGCGTGCTTGGAAAAGAATAGAAATCGCATAATGGGAAATTCTCACGCACATTTTATCACGACATTTTTGTTCCGGGATTTTGTCACTCGGCGAACCCGATATTTGAAGGACTATATATTCTCCGAGTACTATGCTAATAGAGTATACACTACTCCTTCCTCACCAAGAAGAAATACAGCTGTCAAAGAGTGTCATCTTGTTTTGTCAGGGTCGTTCCAATAGCGATTACAAATTTGATGTATCTGCTCGATCGAAGAAAATGTTCCCACGAGATGTGGAGGCGGTGCAAGCCAGGCGTCCTTACAATTCAAAATCCTTTTTGCAAGAAGATTTCCACTTGAACCCGTATTCCCCAGAAGTAACAGAGCTACTAGATGGTCGTGCAAACCAACAAGTACTTGGCTTGCTTGGTCAGATGCCGGATGAAGGCGATTCCCTGACAGGCGAAGTAAAGAAATGGTCAGATTGGTCTGCATGTTCCCGTTCCTGCGGCGGGGGAGTGGCGATAAGAAAGAGACAATGTGGAACCAGGTACTTCATGGCTTGTTTGTTTTAGTGACACATGTTCTTGTACAAACTCCTACAATTCTGATAAAGTCAAACTTAAGGATGTGCCAATCATGCAGCTGTGCTCGGTTGCCATCAACAACCTTACATACTTAAGAGGGGTGGTGAACATCATCAGATTATGACAAATTGGACTCGGATTGAGTAACATGCATTATACCTAAAACTTATTCTGACTTCACCTTCCCAAATATGTGCGGAAGAGCCAGGGTCGACGATCAGTTAACAACGCGTCATCATAATTCAAAGACGTTTAAAATATGGTTCTACTATAGAAACCCAGTTCTAAGTTCATGGCAAACCTGGTAATTTTCGTGTATATGTTACCGATACGACTTGCACACGTTTGTAAGCACGTCATTCATTTTCCTCAACAGCGGCGTCGGTTTGTCATGACGTCAATAAAATACAATTTAAATTATGCATATCCTATTACTAATCCCTAAACCCCCATCACTGTAGTATACCTTGTCGCTCTTGGGGTCGGGTATTCAATTTAAGGTAATTTCAGTTTTGTTCCTAAGGTTATGAAGAAACTCTGAGATTTCATTAATCGTCCGTAGTTCGGGTGTTATGTTGAGGGGTGGGTTTTATTTATTTCACCTTACTCTAAGTTCAATATTCTGAATTCAAGTTCATGGTTTATTTTATTCGGGTGTATTCGGATAGGCAATTAAAAAGGAACTGATCGTATGACCGCTGTAAGATATATACCTACTTCGTATCGGTTACATGTAAACGGAAATCACCGCGAACCTGTGTAATCATCACATCATCATCATATAGGTATATTAGCTTGGCGATTCTTGCCAAATCACGGTTTCTGCTTTGATAGACGTCCGTTCAATACGCCGTATTGCAGTCTTATAAAATCTCAGAGTAATCCTACGCCAGTATCTAACGATTTAAAATATTTAGCAAAGTGGTTCTGTTTACAGGTATTCTGACATATCATCAGTGGTTTGCCAGGAACACGAGACTGAACATCGACTCTGCAACACTCAGGTAAATATAGCATAGTCTTGGATAATCTTGGTAATAAAACCGTATCAGATAACACGATATTTCAACCTCAGTATCTTGCTTCTCGGTTATCAAGCATTCAGTGTTTTTCGACAGAATCTAAAAATGGAAAATAAGAAACCAAACGTATGCATGTGTCAGGGCAGAGTTATTTGGTAAACGTGAATCGATCTAGTCATTTATCGAGGTCAAGGGGTCATTTATCGAGGCATTTCCAATTAGTGATATATGGGGGCATGGTATACCTAGGTAGTCATTCATTTTACATGTTTGAATTTCGCAACATTTATATAACTACACTACCTTTCTATATGATGTATTTGCTTTTTACTCAAAGGATAGTATCAATGCTGGACGTTTCAATAGCCCTTCCTTAAATAGTTCTGTGATCTCTTGAATGGGATATAAAAAATATCTGGCATAAACGTTATATAGAGCTGAAAGGATCTTGCTGGTTCCGGTGACGCCCTGACCGTCATTCGATTCAGCCATCTGATATCGTATCTGTAGTATCACGCAGTAACCAAAATGGTTACTTGAGACTTTGGTCTCCAGGCTGCTGGCAGCCTTATACCTCTGTGGTTTTTTAACATCATTATTTAATTTATTTTCAGGAGTGCCCAGAAAACACAATTGATTTTCGTGAAACACAGTGTGCTGAGCGTAACCAGAGGCAATATCAATCAAAAATGATATCTTGGCTTCCTTATTCGGGTAACATCTCAGATTTTCATACTCATATATTTCATACTCTCTTCGTCCCATTTACTCTAGCTTGTCATATAGTATTTTCTGAACCTATCCAGTCCAGATCAATTACCAGAGTGCTGCGTTAACACCCTTGAAAACCTCTTAGAAGATTCCAGTAATTTCTGTTTGCTGGTAAAATAATTTCATTGTATTTGAAATATTACTTTTTTAAAGATGGTGATTCGAAGAAGCCATGCGAACTGTCATGTATGGATTCCGGGTATCACTTCTACCATACATTCGGCCCAGTCGTGGACGGAACCCGATGTAGACCAGACAGGCGAGATGTTTGTATCAATGGTGAATGCGTGGTGAGTTGTTTTTTTATCACCTGTTGCACATACCTGATCTTATAAACAAGCTGTGTTTAGGATTACTCTGTGTTATGTATATATTGGATCGGTGCGCTAAGCTTTATAATCGGGATTTTAAATATGTATTGATGAATGTTTTTTGCTCATTTGAAACTGACGATCAATGAGGTTCATATCCAAGTCGGCGAGCAGAGCCTCAGAAGCAACTTGTCAGTTCTATCTCAGCTGTCAGAGATATGAAAACCAACGTGGCAAGACTTTAAGCTATTAAATTTAGATTTATGTTCTCCAGTTTCAAGATTAAAAATGAATACTGTATAGGGTTATGCATTTACTTGAATGTGAATTCAAAATTACGAATAAGTAACATAATATGGCGTGTAACTTGACGCTTGAATTGACACTGGATATTATCTATTCTGAGATTTGAGTAGATTGAGCTAATTCAATTTCTATTTTGGTTGATGTTCTTGCTTGGTTGATTTAGGAATCGAATTTATTCCACTTATTTCGACTACTTTCTTTTTCACAATGAAATTGGGTTCATTGATTTCAACTATTTCCAGTGTAAATGCACGCGATTTCTCGTGAAACAAGCAATGTATGGATGTCTTGGGAAGGATACGCGGTTTTAAAAATAAATGGGAGGGCTGGTTATAATATTATCAACGCCGCATTCAAAGGATTTTATTTACTGATCAAATATTGGATTACAGATTAGATTAGGGATAAAATTAGCAGAGAGAGGGATTGTTTATTTATACAGTTTGTTCGACAGCTCCCAATCATGAATCTTTACAATTCTGGTTCGGCAAAGGGCGCGCCGAATATTTCTATGTTCCGAGTTATTTTCGTAAGTCCATGCCTACATTTTTCTGAGTAGAAGGGCAAAATGATGATGTAATGTGTTTGACACATATTGCGAAAGGTCACGACCCTTCAAGAGCAATCAGATGATTCACGGTCGCAATGTAAAGAGGCAATAGAAAGCGTACGCTCCCACTTAAATCTTCTTGTAATGGAAGGTTTTGATTAAGGATCATTGATTGAAGGAGACCTATCTGCGGTTTCTCTTTTGATTCTAAACTCGTTGGACAGACAACTGCTTCCTTGTATGGCACTCGTGAAACTTATGTCGCCGTAACAGCATTCGGTGACGTTAATCTGTTATCAGTTACCGCCTTGACTGATGGCTGATCCAAATGTCATCGCTCGATTGACATGAATTTCTGTCCACCACCACATTTTTCTCAGTAAAGTAATGGGAATGGCCGATGCTAAGGCATTCCCACGCATTCTTGACAGTAAACACATTTATAGTCATCAAAATCCCGGAATATCTTTTGAATTAGAATATTCCCGCATTGATGTCATTCATGTGCTGTAGCGGATCAAAAGAAAAACGTCGCGTTAGTCATTCGATCTACAAATAAGTCATCGAAATAATTTACAATAAAAAGTCCCGAAGTTTATAAAATGTCAAACGAGTTGCATTCGTGGTTAAGTTCATGTTTAAGCTCTGAATCACAAAATGTTTTTTGATAACATCTTCGTTCTGGTGAATTTTGTCACATATTCTAGGTAATGAATTGAACCTGAATGAAAATCAGACTTGAAAAAAAATCCTGAATCATTTTGATTTTGTAGTATTCGAATCGAAATAATTAAACAACAATAAATATAGGTATCTGTTTATTTAGAAAGTGGGGTGCGACTTTGTCATCAATTCAAATGCCACCGTGGATGCTTGCGGAGTGTGTGGCGGGGGCAACAGTACGTGCTTCCACTATCAGAATGTATTTGATCAGCTGATGAAAAACACAGGTGTGCTATGACTTTTATTCATGATCATTCCTCTGCAGTTGGTGTTTGAACGTTTTAGGGTGTTGTTATATTAATTATTGTCCTGTGATATGACTCTCATACGTGATGTGACATTTGTATTTCAGCTCAAACGAGCTGTGTAAGTAAACACATTCACTCCTGTAACCATTTTAAAGCTCGAATGTCATCGGCATCGTTATCACACAATAGAGTAAATATTAAATTTTTTAAAAATGTACATTATATGATGAAATTTAATGTAAATTAATGACATGTGAACTCGATCATTAGAGTTTATCCATATGCTTCTTTATAATGTTTACAGAACAGAGCACTTAATAAACATGATTGGAAGATTAGATAACACGGTACATAGTCTGCACTCCGCAGCAAAGCAATTAGCTCATGTGTACTGTGTTATTGGCGGCGTCTGCATTGTCTAGTCGTCTCTGATATCTTGAGGCATTTAAATTTGTGATCACTTTAACTTTACCTGTTGTGCTGTCGCTTTTCTTTCACGTGGGGAGAAATCTTTGGCAAAAATCTTGATTGTAGAGTTTTCGAATCATGAAATCGTGACAGGAAACATGGATAAATGATGCTAGCGGAACGTTAAGATTGTGAAGCGGAAGATAACTTTATACGAATTATTTTTCAGACGAAGATTCTTATTATAACGAAGTAACACGGATTCCCATTGGCGCCACGCATATTGTTGTCAAGGAATACACGAGAAATTATTTGGGTGAGTTGAAGTTTTGCGGACTTTAGAATGTCATACTGTATAACCATACTGCAAGCCATTGTGTGTCGATTTTTATTCTAAATATAACTGATAGTCACCGGTAACCCGTTCTAAAGGCAGTGTCGTTTTCTGGGAGTGTGCTTGTTTTATTTGAGTCACTACCGTTTGCTTACGCGGGCTAATGCAAACATAGGGCATAGGGCTGGTAAACCACATATCTTCCCATCAAGTTACTAAAATTCCTCAACGGAACGTCATTGGCTAAAAGAAGTTGTAGTGAATGTACGTCGCCACGTTTTAATATTTTAAGCCTTGACGTATTCACGTGAAAGTGTTGACGTTGCCACGTAAACACACGTCAACGTATCCAGGCAAAGTCGTAACTTTGATTGGCTAATAGTTAAATGACAGGTCGGTAAAATATAAGGGAACTCTAAACCCAACGACAAAAGTTAAAGATCTTGGTGGTAGAAGTGTTATAACTACATACCAATCCTGGTAGTAATCTCATTATATCATTGGAAGTTGTCATAGTTGCCTGCAGCTAATTTCACAGCGTGAGCAACCAAATGAAACTGAATTCCGCCACTCTGATATAGCACAATTACAAAAGTACCAAAATGCCCCATGCCAAATCAATAACATTCCCGAGTAACTTATTCTTTCCCTGCACCTGGGACGAGAGTAATCTCTGTTTTCGAGTCGTAACTCTAAACCCTTCACTATCTTTCAATCAAGTGAGAAGTTGAGAAGGTTAAGGGTATTTATGACCTGCTTTGCGGTATTACAATTAACGTTACCGCGATAGCTCATATTTTTTGCATCAGCTTCTGCTTGTTGCCAAGTTTATGATAACAGTAATTCAGTTTTCGTTTGTTGACTTCAGCGCATAGGCGATTAATGACGGATGTATATGCGAAGCATCAATTAATTTGTCATTTCAAGTAAATTAGTGGAACACCTTGTCAATATTATGCCATCACCCCGGAACCTTAGATTTTGTTAATGATTTTCCCGCATTTGTTTGTTCAAGCATGCACTTTAAAACCCAACAACTCGTAGCCAATAAAATATAATTGATGCTTTACGGCTTGGTTCCATGTCGTTGTTGCGGCAAGTACATTCAAAGAGATAAAAGAAAAGATGTTTTCAACCAGAAATTGTTTCATAAACTGCCAAGTATAACGCCGTTCGAGATAACTTTATTGTGTGGACTATGATTGATACAGTTATCCCTCACCTATTGCGGATCTTGTGTTCCAGAGCCTCCCGCGATAGGTAAAAATCATTGAAGTACAATTTGAATTTATTCAACCGTATTTTAAACCATTGTATATCATTCACACACTCTTATTTACCTAATTAACCTTTCCCACAATCATTTGACCTGTTATTTATTTATTTATTTTCAAACTTTTATCGCCTAAACATACTAGTACTGTACGGCACGGCATAAAATACATACAATATCACATTAAAATACATACAATACAATATTATATAAAATCTGCGATGTAGTGAATCTGTGAAAAGTGAACCGCGATATAGCGAGGGGGCGACTGTATTTGTCGCGTGAATATACCGGTACGTTCGAGTCTCGTGAAAAATCTCTTTTTGGGGTTTCTGCGTGTTTCTTGATAGTCGAGTATCATCGTATGTTAGAATTGTTTGTGATATAAAGTACCGATGCAGTCAAAAAACAATTTGCGATGTTTTATCAGATCTTGGAAAACAAGATTTGTTGATTTCGTTCTACTGACATTACCAGTGTACTGACTGTGATTAATGTCAAGTGATTAATGTTGCTAGAGTACATGCACGTTTAGCTTGTTCAAAATCGCATTCTTGCTGACGACGTAAATATAAAAGAGTGTCCAGCGTCACTCAGGTGGCATTTTGTTTATTAGAACATCTGTAAATGTCAGTGTAAGTTGTCCTCCTCAAAACCTCGGGTACGTCATGTTTTTGTCTAAACAGATGCTTGTGTAGCAACATGAACTAACGTCACTCGCTGCTGATTTTTTTATTTGTCATCACTTCGTCAGTAATGTTAATCAGCATGTCGAAAGTACTGTACAATATTATGATAACAAATTTCAAGTTTCAAGTTTCCATATGATTCCCTGACGAAGGTAAAATATACCTCACCGTGGAGTTTTTGTTCCACACCGAAAAATACATTATATGATATGAAACTTTTACACAAGTTGGCAACACAAGTTAGGCAACACTTAGTGGATTTCTATTCTCATTATCAGTCTTAAAAATATGGGTGATGGCGCCATCCATCATCATTTCGTTCAGGTACCTTCCCCTTCAATTTTCTCCAGAAGCTTGGAAAGCTGTTTGGATTGTAAGCAAGATTTGGTAATAGTCCACTGGAGGTCTTAACAGAATTGCCGTTTAAGTAAAGGCATCACACACATTGATTGAAGTTTAAAATATCGTATTTATGTCGTTATATGGTTACGCCATATTGACCACTATCGAAGCTCTCTCACTAGGTCTTAATGTTGTTTACTACATTGCGTTGGACTCGTTTGCTCTCAACACCTTTCACGGTATCCTGGTAGCTAAAATTATAGTGTGTAAGCTTCTATTAGTTACCAGGGCATTGTGCAAGTCTGGAATTATCGTCTTTCACGTACTCTAGCCTAGTGTTCAAATGACACGTGTAGTTTACAATAACAAAGTCGGTTGTTATTAGATAGTTTTCCAGTCGAGTGACGAGTTGGTTGACTCGAAACGGCCATTATGCCATTGAAATGTTGCGAAACTGATGAAATTTTTTTGGGTTTCAGTGTTGATGGAAGCAAACAACCAAGAAAAATATATCGTCAATGGCAACTGGGTCGTTACTTGGCCCGGTGAGTACAAAACAGCAGGAACTGTGGTCAACTATAAAAGACAAGGAGAGCAAGAAACGTTTATGATCGTGGGACCGACTACCAAGGACCTTCATATTATGGTAAAGTCATGGTAGCTCTCGATGTTTTTTCGCTGTTACTAATGTTATAAGCTAAGAATGTATGATTCACTGACCCTGCAAAAAGTTAATCCAATAGGATTATCCTGGATATCTCAGGGAAAAAATTATCTGTATTCACTAGACTCTATCAAATCGATACATCAGTTAACTAGGTCAAATGACTCATTCCGAAAAGCTCTTAAAATAAGATTCACCAGAGTATAATAAACATTTTTGGCTTATTACTTAAAATTTAATTGATCTATCGACTTGGAACGCAAAATGCTATTCTATAGTTACTATAGTATGGTATGAGGCAATTCACGTTTGATAATTATAAATTCTATATAAATATTGTACATGTATAATATAGTTGTATACACGAGACACTCGTTTTATACAAGCTATGCGCGTTCTTACAATAGACGCATATTGTGAAATCGAGTAATTAAATGTAGAATATAGGGATATGGATTCCTTCTTGGATTCCTTCTTAAATTTCTATCTATCTATCTAATGTGTTTATACCAATAAATTTTTCATTTTCATCTTGTATAAATATAAATTTGCTTAGTCCAAAGACTATGAATGTAACAGCAAGATTGTAATGCTTTTTCCCTAAATTTCCTTGTAAATTCAGAACACTAAAGATATGTAATTGGTAATCTGGTTGTCACGCTATGCAGTAAGTTCGAGTCCAATCCTTGTTTACTAGAACAAATTAAATTGGAACTCAGTAGAACTCAGGATTGAAACTCAGGCTGCAGTTTCAAATTACCGTGAACAATTTGTAGTATAAATACTTTAATGAAGAGCTGCATGTTGCTACGATTATCTACATTTTAGATTAACAAAACATCGGGGGTAACGGGAACCCGAGCTACATGCAACTGCGATGTAGTTGACGACTTTCACACGACCTTGGCTGTCTGGTTCCCATCATAGAGCTTTCAATTACTCTATTCTAGATAGCACGACTGTTGCTGGGTCTCAGTGTTCACCAACAGGTTCAAAAGTCAATGCTAATTCCCAGTTTACGATATTATTACTTGAACGATTAAGCTACACATTTTTTTTCTTATGCGGTCGAACCGAGAAGGTCTTTGAGTACGTTGAACAGTTTTCCCTAATCCCCATTCAGAAGATTATCTAGTTCAACATCGCAATAAACCATCTGTTTAATGCTAAATATTGTTTACTGTTGTGGGCACTCTCTTTATCTACATAGAAGGCAGCTGTTGTTTATGGAGTAGTACTTGCCAAATCAGGCTACTTGCTGGTACGGTATCATTACGATGTATGTCTGGTTTGCTTATTGAACTGTCAATAACCCTGCCTCATCTACCCGGTATATCCAGACAGCGTTTCAAGATCACTCTGGGAAAAATATTTTCCCATCACACGATAACGCGATTTCAACTATCGGAGCCGTTTCATCTGCGCAAGTGAAAGCGGAAAATATGATTACCCGTCATTTCCTTTTCGTGATAATGATGTCATCTTTTCTTACGACTGTGGTTTTCTCGTTGACGATCAAAATCGCTTTCATGCTCTGAAAAAGCTCAGATTTCTAGTTTTCAAGGTTTTCCTAGATTGAAATCAAAGATATGATCTGTATGGACGCATGGCGGTTGTGATATTGATGTGTCCGCTAGATATGCATTAATGTACTTCTAAATATTTCTATATTTCAATATGTTTGATTAATTCTACCAGCACTTCGCAATACGGTAATTGTTTCGACATACTCAATGTGGATGCTTCTGTATTTTTCACAATTCTTTAAAATACACTTTGAGCTAGATTTTCCCGTTGTACATCCAGTCCATATATAATTGTAACGAATAATTTCATTGCAGACTCTCTATATGGGGGATACACCTCTTGTCGAATACGAATACTGGATCCCCAATTCACTTCGACCGTCTACATACGGATTTGGAGAACTCCGAGAACAGAAATCTTTTGCAAGAATTCCTGAAGAAGGTAATGAGCGTGTTTTTTACTACTTTATACGACAAAATACCTAATAATATCTGATTCTAATCCAATGCTATAAACAATCCTTTCTAAACAATATATACCTATAAACTTCTAATTTGTACGAAGGTAATCATTTTTAGGGGCCCCCTCGACTTCATACTCAAGAAAATCGTTATTTTCATTCCAACAGAGATTTTTATTCATTCTATAATGTTTTTAGATTACTATAATCTTATTGCCAATGCTGGACTGGACTACGGCGCTGTGCAGCCACCGACTGTTCCAGAAACTACGACAACAATTGCCACAACGACCACTACTACCACGCCAGCCACTGTCAAGTCCACGAAGTCACAAAATAATGTCTTGCAACTGGTAAATAAATAATACATTCATAGTACTGTAGTGTAGAAACTTTGAAATAATGCTTCGCGGACCAGTAACATAAAACGTGGTTATTATTAGCAGTAACCGAAACCGAAAGTAAGACAGGAAATGGCGGCAACTCACTCATCAATCAACAGACATATGATTGTTGCAAAACCATATTGTCTAGTAAAGTTGTTATATGATAATACAACAGTATAGGCGTAATTCGGTAGTGAAACTACGAAAGATAAGATGCTCTTGAGCGTTATTTAAATTAAATTTAAAATCAGTTTCAGTTTCAAAATATTTCGATTCGTTTTCAATTATGTTTTGATGAGAAGGATATATATACAAAACTTGTTTGGTTACGGCATGTCGCTTTCTAATTGAAGTATACAAATGACCATGTCTTTTCTGCGGACCGGCGGTTGGGAGCCACTGCTGTAGTGTACGTTGTAAGCTGGTTCAAGAACTGATTATCTGTATTTATCTTAGGGTACAACAAAAAAGCACAGCGTTTCGAAAACTAAGTCTGCTTACTGCAAATCTTGTAAGAAGTCGATGAACAGAAAACGCAATTTTTGTGATAGCAGTTTCGGTAAGCATTTCATTATTATTAATAGTACTTGGTTGATGTGTAAGGATATAACGAGTCGCAGATATGCATAGTACAGTACATGTGTATATACAGTAGAATGTAACACGAAGGTTGAGGATTTATAATTTGAGGCAAAGGTAGGAGTGTAAAATTTCAAACTATGAAGGCTACTTTAAAACATTAAAACATTCCGGGGATCTAGGGGTTCTAGTACTCTAAAACAATTAATACCTTTAATACTTCAAACTTATGTAATCTAAACTTTAGGCTTATAGTATTTACCTGTCTTGTGAGGCATTAAGGTTGAATATCGATCGCGTGCCTGCGAATAAATCTCAGGATCTGTTGTGGTATCGAATTACAACGTTAACATAATACAGTATCGTATGAGATTATAGTAAGTATATTTTCACTTCACGAAACATGTTAATGTTTTTCCGAGATTTTTCGCTTTGATGTTCTTCAACATGTAAAAAGATTAGCCTAACAGCGTTCGTCCATTATTGTCTGTGTATGGACGTTTCTTTAAAAGCTTACGAAGCTTTGCTAATTTCTATAAATTGCCTAAATGTTATGTCTAACTCTATGTTGCGCAAAATCGCAGGGTTACGGCTAACATCGTATTCAAGAAAGTTAAACCGGATTCAATTCAAACCGTATTCAAGAAGCGCAAAAATTTAAACTCTGGTTAAATTTTTGGTATTGATTATTACGGCGAAGATAAATGCCTGAGACTCTTCAATGAAAAAAAGATATTTGGATTTTTTCTTTGTTGTCTGTTAAGGGTCGGTGATTAGTATGGGATTTGCAGTACGGTCTACACCAGTGCACCATATTTCTATACGTTTGTTTGCTTGATTAAATAATAGGTTAATTCTCCAAATTTGGTAAAGATCCTTTGAGGAATGACAACTTTGTTTTCAAGACAAACAAACAACTAACGAACTATATAGTATCATTACTGAAAATGCTGAATAATTAATATTAAGAATCAAAACATTTTAAAGTTAATATTAGTAGAGGGCATGTGTAATTTTGATTGTCAGTTTACTAGTTGTATCATCAGATGTGATTTGGGAAACCTTCAACCTAAGTGACGTTCGGTATTGGTAGTTCCTGAAGTTATCAATGATAATTTTTGTCATGTCTATCAGTCATCTATTTCAATACCTGTTAAAAACTAGTCTTTGAGTCATCACAGCTTTGTATCAGGTTCAACCACGATAAGATGAAATTGACACAATCTATAGAACTGAAAGCATTATCTCATCTTTTTGCGGTTGTTTTGAAAACCGAACCAATTTTTTTCCCATGGCAACTTGTGACGTATCATGCGATATAGAAAATCTGTGTAAACTCAATCACCGTGGTATACCAAGGGTATGGTAGCTAACTAGCTTGCCCTCTGTAAAATCAGAAAGGCCCTCGTATTCTGATACATAATTTACATAAGTGAAAGCATGAAAGGTGGGTTTGTAATTTTTATGCAGTGCGATAATTTGCAGTGCGATAGGCGCCATTTTTCGTTGGTAGAATATGTTTTGCTTTAGTCGTTGTCTCCTCGTTCTCCTCGTTTCTGGATTTTGTTAGGATCATGAGAAGTTGATATATGTGGATAGTTTTTCATCTAGTTTATTTCTGGGTTTTGTGCTTTGAGCAGTGGGTCTATGAATGAATAAATCTGACGCTGTTACAGAGTGTTCAAAATTGTCTATTCTGAGTAATTTAAAGCTAAACGCCTGTCTAAAGTTACGTCATCCTGGATGAAGCCGCTTGTTGTCTTTCATCGCTAGAAATGTTTTCCGTTTCCGCTTAGAAATGTATTTTGGCTTGTAGATTAAAGGATTATCTTGAAAGATCAACTAATACCTATCACATAACCATTCCGCTACCGGCCCTCCCGGCGCATGTATACTATTCAGTGTTCCTTTTAAGTTCGAGTTTGAACTGTAAATATTTTCTACGACTTTGGAATAGATTAGACGTGATGTAATTCGCACAAAAATTGATATCGATTCAGTCATAGATAACATTTGGGATGTAAACAACACACACCTCTTGTATATGTCATTTTTTAAACATTTTCTAGGAAACTTGATTCAAATAGGAAGTTGTTCAGTTCAAGTCAATATGTTCACTATTAGGATTACATACAGAATCGAATATCACTACTTGCTTACTGGCTGTGGCTGTCTGTCGATCGTCGTTTTTGGTTTGTTTGGACAACAGATTTAGACGGCCCGTCTGCACCATAGTCATTATTTGTATTACGTGAGCTATCACGACTTGCTTTGATACGACTACGTTTCTAAATATTAAATATTCTAAATATTTGGGTGTGGTTGGTTTTGCGTTTGACTGCAACACGAATTGATCGGTTAGCGTTTGGATTAACACGATGGGTGATCATGTTTTCAGTCACCTCTCACGCAGAAGAAAACGTCTGCAGTTTTATAAAGTAAATAAAAAGTTGTTTTTATAACTTTAGGGGGTGGGGATAGCAATCTGTTAGATAAGTTAGTAATCCGGCATAAGGGTAGGATTCAATATCCCTGCTCTTCAGATTACTCAAAACAAATTTCGTACATAATATGTAATATAATAATATAATTCGTATGTCACTGTCACGTGTGCTTTTTAAGTCCAACAAACCCGCAGATTGTGGAAAAAATATTATGTAGTACTAGTAAAACTTAATTAAAAGATTAACGAGCTTGTCTTGTGTATTTGAGTTGACATTATGGTAAAAATCTTGAAGAGTGGCGTCAAGATGTGTTGACAGGGCGAAATTTCAGTGCTTTTTATAGCGCTATTTTTCGTGGTTATCCCACCGCTTAAAACAATGTTGCGATTTCTGTGGTGCATTATCATGATCGCATCAGAATTCCCCATTTAACGGCATTCGAAATTACCACCACCATCATTTTTTTTTTACATTCAGCCTTAAGTATGTGCATGCAAACATAATCCATTTCTTCAAGCTATTTGTTTTGTTCATTTTTTCAGTAATACACGCCCGCGTTGTATCGAAACGTCGCCTTCAACAAGGGCGTTATGTACGTTACGACGTCGAATTACTTTCCACCTTCAAAGCTGGATTTAAATTAATGCGGAGAGAATATGTTTGGGTATCGGCTAGCTGTTGCCCCAAGCTACGGCCTTACCGACACTATTTGCTTATGGGTCGAAAGGTCAGCGTTGACGTCACAGACGAATATAAGTCGCAGGTACACTTTCAGTACAGTACTAACTTTCATGGTAAAACAACGTACTAATGCATTGTCACTGCTAAAAATAGAAACGGTAAGAAATTTGCTGCAGTCAAAAACGCTCCGCTAATTTCTATTTCAGGATCTTGACGTAATCCCTCAGAAAACGAAACGTTTTGAAACGCGACTGATCGTTAACTACAGCGATTACTGGCATCCGTGGAGGAGATCTTACGAAGTTAAAATGGCCAAGATGGCAAGCCATATTAATTGTAAACGTTATCGTCGTGTCGATTCTCCAAAATTTCGTCAGCGTAGGTTAAAAAACGAGGCCTGAGTCTGTTTTTGTGGCAGATTTTCCACTATATCGACCTCGCAATGGGAATCGGTTCATCCTTAGCTACATCGACATGGCGCTCGCTTCTTTCATACAGTAACTACCTCATGCCTTGCTATTGCTAAATGCGTGGATGCAGATTCTGTGTCAACATGATTCTTAGTGCCGACGCCATTTGTTGAATGACAGATAGATTTCAAGTTTTATCCGGCGTTCTCTTTCAGTTGAAAACATGTTGCGACTGGAACCAACTAAACACACAATAATAATTAGGTAATACAATGATTTACAATTTCTTTCTCATAGAGATTAAGTAACTTTATCCATAACGAGCTGTTTGTACACCATAGTATAATAACCCGTCTCGTCAACGCCCTGTTGTACCCTTCCTGCATTCCCTTCGTTGCATCCCGACTGAGTTAACTATCCCTACAATTTTGCGGTACTGCACTTATCTACAAAAAACGTGTACAACCATTCAAACAGTATTTCAGTGTTTCGGCCAGTGGCTCTCAACATTACAATTGCTTTCTGTTGTGTGTTTTGTCGTCATACTCTCTACTGCCATCACACGCACATGGTCTGTGGCAGACGGAGATTGTGACAGTACTGTGTAGACTGTAGACTGTAGAATGTACCATGAAATTAACAAATAGCTTATACTATTCTACTGACGATTCGTACAATTAAATTGTATAATATTGTTAATACTGAATACTAATGACCAGCTATAAGTTGGGTACGATATATTTAATTTCGTTACTTAGGGTAGTCTATAGTTTTTGTTGTTGTTGATTACTGACCATTCTCCCTTCTCTTTAGGCTTCGTAGTTTTGGTTTGATTGTAAGAGTTAGGGAGATATCGCTTTACGTTCGTTCCAAACCAGTTACAACGAAATTGTTAAGGTTGCGCTCCTTATTCCTGTATAGATAGTAACTGATACTGGTCGACATAATGGCCTAAAGCTAGAAAACGTGAAATTTGTAGATGATATAAATTCTGTTTCCTATCATTCTACGCGTAAAACGATATGTCGCAACTTGTAATCTAAATGCTGCACTCATATTGCGTATAGTCGTGTGTACTTGGATGCCTTATGTGACTATTTTGATACAATAAAAAACATTTCCCTGAATGCTTTTGCAATTACATAATATGCACAAAATTTGAACTTTAAAGCAGGAGTCAAGTATTTTAGATACATGCGCTTTATTCCATGGTAAAGAAAATCAATTCAAATCCGTGTGAATTAGGGAAGAAGCAAATCGATGTAACAACCATTTTACTCCTCAACCAGTTGGTCTTCTTCATCAGCAAATTCCTCTTCATTCTCTTCATTGACTTCNCATTATTTTCATCCTCTTCGATGAAAGGAATTTCATCAACGATTTCTGATTCTTCAGTCATGTCGATTTCCTGTTCAGTTTGTTGTTCGGGCAATTGGGCACTGCAAAAATAAATTACCATAGTATTGTAGTAGATACAACCATTATCACAAGAACGTTATTAAACCCAGTATTTTATAGTGACGACCTGGAATTCCTGACCAACATATTTAGAATAGTAATGTAATTAGCCTTTGAAAACTACTTTCAAAATCACGATATAACTGTAACTTACATATCACCGTAGCTACGTCTCCTGCGAGCGTGGTGATGTCTCCTGCGAGCATGGTAACGTCTCCTGCGAGCGGCGTAACGTCTCCTGCTAACGTACCTTCTCCTGCGAGCGGCGTAACGTCTTCTGCGGCGAGCGTAGTAGGATGATCCAAGATCAATAAGCTGGAGAAGGGTAAAGAAGAGCAACAATGCTACTTTGCGATCCATGTTTCTTGATATTTATTCCTATCTAACAAAACTGGTGCCTACCTCGGTGTAGCGACTCCCTTTTATAGCCAGTTATGTCGTGTGAACGGATATATCTAAAGCATTCGTCAGATATAATGAGGATGTATTTTGTATGTTTTTTTAACTAAATATTTGCAACGCTGTGCGATCTATTTCCTAAATATCTGAGAAATATCGCGTTTTTTTACTGCGAGAACTTCCACTGTCGGAGTGATTTAATATTGCTGCTGTTTACATACCACAATATGGAAAATCAACTGGAAGGAAGTCCTACACAAAATTCCTCTCTTATAATAAAAGTTTCGCTAACTGTAATAGCAGATTGGAAAACGAATCGAAAATCATACCGACGAAAAAAACATATAGAGGATATCCAGTGAAACATATGTATGCTGTAGCTAACATATGCATTAGCTTTATTCGGAAGAATAAACTTCATAGCAGGCAACCCTTCTTTGGATGTGAATAAGTTTTACGGAAACTTGTATCGTACAGTTGTGTATTGCTGTGGCCTTGTCCTTCTGCAGCTTATCGATTTAGGATCGGTCTGCTGCATTCGCCGTAGAGGCCGACGTTCGATAATATGGCAAAACGCACGCTGTAGTACCAATATGACTTTATGGTATTTCATATGTTAAATAGCATGATATATCTAATAATTTTGCAGTGTTTGATTGCCCGTAATACAAACCAGTAAAGGAACCGTTATGATTGAATATGATACTTATGACGAACAACTTTTAATCAATAAGGATGAACAGCAAATTACTAATGAGTAAGATGAACAAGAGAATTAAAATCTTTTACGCAGGGATTTGAATTTGCCTGAACGTTTATTTATTTTAAATGTTCATGTCATAGAATTAAACGAAACGATTGAGTTCATCACAAACCTTTCATTCTCAACCAAATGTTTGGGTATGATTTTTACATTAGTTTGTAATATATAGTACAATAGTATATTCCCATCTAACAAATACTCTAACCCCACCCTAACTCGAATTCTGATCGAAACACTAACCTTAACTCTCAACTTCAACTCTAACTTTAACTCTAAAGTGCTCGGAACCACACTAAATCCCTGACCAAAAATTCCAATTCATAAAATCCCTACATTTTCAAGCATTACACAAAATCCCCAGTTTCACAACCTCGCTGTACCATATATAGATTCCTTGTAATATTTATATATGTATATAGTCTAACCTCGGTTTTCATCATTAATCGGTCATCAACCAAAAATGACGTGAACCAAAGCTATATTTCATTTCTACTATAAAGCAGGAGTCAAGTATTTTAGATACAGGCGCTTTATTCCATGGCAAAGAAAATGAATCAAAATCGGTGTAAATCGGGGAAGAAGCAAATCGATGTTACAACTATTTTACTCTTCAACCAGTTTTATTCATCAGCAAACTCCTCTTCATTCTCTTCATAATTTTCATCTTATTCGATGAAAGGAATTTCATCAAAGATTTCTGATTCTTCAGTCATGTCAATTTCCCGTTCAGTTTGTCGTTCGGGCAATTGGGCACTGCAAAAATAGAATACCATAGTATTGTAGTAGATACAACCATTATTACAAGAAAGTTATCAAACCAAGTATTTTATACTGACGATCTAGAATTCCTGAACAACATAATTTGAATACTAATGTAATTAGCATTAGAAAACTACTTTCAAAATCACGATATAACTGTAACTTACATATCACCGTAGTAATATCTCCTGCGGCGAGCGTAGTAGGATGATCCGAGATCAACAAGCTGGAGTAGGGTAAAGAACAGCAACAATGCTACTTTGCGATCCATGTTCCTTTGATAGTTATTCGTGTATAACAAAACTGCCTACCTCGGTGTTGTACCCCTCTTCTATAACCAGGTATACCAAGTAACCGGATGTCTCTGATGCATATGTCAGAGATAGATATGTGGATGACTTTTGTCGTTCTCTATAACTAAATGCATATGTCAGAGATAAATATGTGGATGTCTTTTGTCAGTGTCTAT
>QXVX01007708.1:0-16901 GCA_013436065.1 Halocynthia aurantium
TTCAATTGTCATAATCACAATAACACAACAACAGATTGCACGTTATTTGAAAGCCCTAGAGTTGATAATAGTCAGCCTGCGGCGCATATATAGGATGAAAAGCCGTGTTAATCAAAATAAATAGACTCAAGATAGAAATGTATAAATATGTAAAAGAAGAGACGAAATTTGCCGGACGCCGGCTACGGAGGACTAATTATGCCCCGCGATTACGACTGATGGAAAGTATTCTGTCGAACCACGCTTAAATTGTGTTTTTTTTAGTCGGTTAGTCATCGTTTTCCTAGAAATGTTTAAAATTTTTGAATGTCGTGTTTGATCCGTGTTCGATAAGTATAAATTAGTGGTTTTTAAACTTTTTGACTCTGGGGCCATAAATATTAAATATAATATCATCAGTGCTGATGTATCATGTGATTTGATTCGGTCATTCCGATTCCAAGGTCGAAATAGGACTGTGGCATGGTTTACCAAATTATACCGCCGTTAAAAAATCTTTATCTTGATGCAAGATTGTGAAACGTTCGTAAAATTACCTAAAATTGCCATTGATTTAGTGAAAACCCCCGTTTTGTCAAGATATTCCGACCTATTCCTAAACTTTTAAGGAATTACATAGAAGTTAGTTTCACAGTCTGACAAATATAACGTATTTACTTTCCTTCGTTATAACTTCGATGAGAAAATGTTAAATAAAATAATGAATAATGATAATAATAATAATAGTGTAATAAAAATGAGTGGTTCCGTTTAACGTTTACCTTTGCATGAACCACGCCGTTCAGTGGGACCTGCTGGATTTGTTTATTGGAGATAACAAATGATAACTTCGAGGAATTTACTGTTGTGAATTAGTCGTGTTTGTGTTTTGTACGTATTTTCGACATAATAATCGCCTAAGGGACGGCGTCAGACGTGTAAAGTATTTCCTGTTTGGTACCGTGTACTCTATTGTACTAAAGTAAGGTGTCGATCGATGGAATTGGTACGAAAGAAATCGGAAGCTTTAGTCGGGAGTAGAACCGATCTATTATTTGAAGGACGTTTAGTTCACGCTTGTTTACAGTCTTGGTTCTAATCCTAAACAACTACGTGGAGAGCAATTGAAATATTGTCCCGAGTTGTATAAATGTGTATGACAATTCTGAAAATTCCATAATCAGGCATGTCTTTGGATTCAATAATTTACTAGAACCAAATATTTTATAATTTATTCACCAAACGTGGATCTGTATTTCCATTAATGGCGGTTCTATGAGGCACAGAAAACATGTTATTACAATAGAATAACTGCTGGTAATGTTCTATGTAATCGCGTATGTTTCGACGGTATTTCAGTGTATGTAAGAAACCACCAAACGCCATCGTTAAACATAAATATTATGATTTTAGATTAGACCTATATTTGCGTCATCTGATTGACTTGACTTCGTACTTTTACCCAAGCATAGTACTTTCTAATATCGTCCCTACACTATCGCGGAAGTGTAAAAATACTTTATATGGCTTGCGGGGACCGCTTCGCATCTCTAAGAACATATGGTACGAGTCGTTTTCTTGATGCTATGTGCCTCTGTTCGACATCTTATTAAGCTTTATCGAGGCTAGAGTTTTTGCTCTTCTCGATCTCAATTGTGCTCTCAATTTTTTCAGCCATTTCTTTTTCAGTTTTCTTATGATTTTGTTGTACCGTCGACGTCTTGTCAGCGAGACGGACTTCACTTCACATTTCAGTCCTTCGTATCCTGGTTTGCATCTGTAAAGAATAAACAATAAATAAACTGTTATCGAAACTCGACTTCCCTTATCTGATATCAAAGCTATGTGCTTAAAGCGGGCTATCGTGGCATGAATCATCGACTTCGGATTATCACATTCCACAAATTACTGAACAGTGCTAATCTACGTCTGTGGTTTTCAAATTAATGAAAGCGTTTAAAAGCAGAGGGTGCAATTACAGCCGCTAATAAATACTTTATCAAAAATAAATGGTGTGCTAGAACCACCACGGAAGCGGGTATTATGTTGCAATCATCAGTGCTACCTGACCTTGACTGGGTGCGGCCTTTAACGGGAAATCACATCTATTTGTAAAGGGTATAAATATATCCAGATTATTGTTTTTGACACTAGGTGGTCCGCAAGGTTCTCTCCGGTCCCCCAAGGATGTCCGGACAAGGGTTTTCTTTGTTCGTGCGCTTCTATGGGATTTAATTACTATTTAACAAATATATATAGATAAATCTAACTCAAGTGAGTGACGTGATGCTCGAAAAATTCCCTGTTAATGGATTAGGATATATCAGAATAGAATGTTACTTCATTTACGAAGCATTTCAATTTTAGGGTAATCGCTTCAAGAAATCTTAAATGTAGTGTCACCGAATCTTCTCGTTTAATGTTATACCGTCAAAATTTATGTTCATTTCGTAAAATTGTCGCATGATTCATTGTAGTTGCAATAACTTTTTTTAGGCTGTGACCGGATAGACAGGCCATTTCATCAGCCTGAAGTCCGCGCAATTAAACATTGACTCGGTAAAGTCGATTATCTTCCGAATAATTACTACATTGCTAGTTAAGCTTGTACAGTATGTGTTATTTTAGGAGATTTATTTTTGATTTTGGCAAAAGCTTATGTTATAGCATCAGTTTAGGTTATCCCGAGGAAAATATTATAGCTGTTTGGTATATAGCGAGGATGGCCGAAGCGTCGAGCGCAAGCAAGCAGTCGCGAAAAGTTTCTTATAACAATGTTGTTGGAATACATAACATAATTTGACTTGAAAAATTTGGCCACTCCTAGGAAAAGAATACCTGGGATACCGTGTTTCTGTTTTGTTCCGAAGGGGGCACATAATGTATGCTACACATAACTACACATGTCACATAAAACAACTTACATGCAATGACGTTCTCTAATTGCACTGTAATACTTGCAGATTCCATCGTTTTTACAATAAGATATGTCGTCTCCTTCACAGTATTCTCCAGCTACTTCTTGAGGTGGATCTAGTGAATAAACGAATAGAGTTAAGAGGTTTTTACTGAAAATCCTGTCGCATTTATAATGACTATTTTTAGCATTTCATAAATTTTAGAATTCGTCAATTGTGATTTGCTTTTTGCTCAGTGTGAATGATAGTGTTTCGGTAAGTTGTTCAAATCCTACGTCTGACTTCAACCGTAATTGATATTCATTGTCACCTAGCAGTCGAACGATAAATATTTTACAAGTCCAAATGTAATTGTAAATTCGCTGTATTGCCTAATTGATCGTGTTTATCCTTGTTCCCTTATTCCACAATTTTTTAGTATCAATTTCGGTACCGTAAAAATAGATGTAGTAGATGTAGATGCACAGGGGGTCTACTGCACATTAAAATAAACCCAGCATAAAATTAGAACAAGCGAATATGAGTCTTTTTCGAAACGATACACAAACTGAATCAGGGAAAAACAACCCTTTTACCGAGGTCGTATTAAAAAGTGTAGTCATCAAATTGAATGATGATTTGTATGTTACCGCTCGTAAAATGATAGCACGAACTTGGTAATGAAAATATGATTCATCATGAGATTTACTATGAAAAAGATTATAAATATATATCATGAATATGATGGCGATCTGACGAAAGATAAGAGCGGTAGATTGTTCCGTGACTGATGTATCAATCCACAGTATTACAAATGCGTATTTTTAGCAAAGTATTGTATTTCTTTATACGATACTATATGTGATTAAGTTATGATATCACACATCATATATGATGATGTTTTTCCCCGCCCTTCGTGTGAACTGGTATAGTCGTGCCTTGTTTGTTGAACTCGAATAATGCCAAATCAGCCAATTGCCTGACTGAAACCGATGGCACAAACCGATTTGCCTGTTTTGCGGAACAATGCGGAAATGATGTAAAGTAAAAGAATGTCACGGACATGGGCATAACTGGGTGGAAATCGTGATCCTTAATTAGCGTTGAGTCTGGTATACTGGAGTCTTTCAGACAAGCTGAATTGGCATCAAATTTGGCGTAATTTGTGCTTTGACCACTGCTATTTATTGCTGTGGAATCAATTTTATTCATTTACATGTCTAGTCTATTTAAATTACATGATCCTTTTTAAGAATCTCCCGAGGTCTACGACGTGCCGTGTGGTTCTTATGCTAACCTTGTCTTTGTAAGATTTGGTCATTAGGCTATTAAATTAAATTTAAGATATATGTATATTTATGGATTATCTAATGTAATAATAGCTGTATCGGAATGGAGTATTAATATTTTCTAAATATTAATTAATTTTAAATATCGGTTTAACTTATAATTCAAAACATTTCTTGGTTTGATTTTGGCCTCCTGGAACAATTGGTATGCTAATCAATGTAGTGCAAAATTATTTGTAGGGAAATTACCATCTTTAATAATGTTTTCAAATTCGTTTAGTAGTTCGGCTATATACATAATTATCTCCATAACTCCTGCACTTTGCAGTCCACATTTTGACATTGTAGACATCTTTAAGCGATCCAGTTTAATTTGCTTATTTATTTCCATAACCACTTATTCTCTTTGGACACAATTGCTTAATCTGTGTGAAATTAATTCCGTATGCTTTATTCAACAGAATATGTAAATAAAAAACAGATTTCGACCTCGTGCCATGCTTTCAACATCTTAATATTCTACACGTTCGCAACCACCATTGGTGACAATACACTACACACGAAACGTTAACATTCGGTTTAGCTCCGCAGCAGCCATGCGGTTTAAAACGACTATAAATTATAACAACCAACCAACCAACCTTGCGTACTGACACATTCTCCTTTCCAATAATAAAGTCTCTTTTTTCTTGCATTGCACGCGTGTTCTATCATGTAACATGAGTTTGGCCACGTTCTGTGTCTCCCGCTGTCCCTGGCCATGCATAAGGGTGCGTTTTCGAATCCTGTACATTGGGCGTTTCTGCATCGGCATTCGCCATTGTTCAATAAATGTCCGAAACGGCATTTTTCTTTCAGTTCGGCCCAGTCGGCCTTCGTGTAAGTCCCGCTGGTGCCGTTGTTATTTACTGTCCGTACTTGTGGCTGAACAACCATCGCTGATGTTAAGATAGGGATTTGAAGATATTCGAGCGGTATTACGAAGAGTACGATCACAGTATAAACTGAAATACAATATAGACGGTAGTTAGTACAGTGCACGGAAAATAGCGCCAATGACTAGCAGTAATATTGCGTCCCGGCCCTTCTTTAAGATAACTTCAGCATATCAACATAAAAATAACTTGCTAATCTTTGAAATAAAAAATTATTGAACTACATGGGAATTTCAACCGTACATTTCACGTTTTCATTCATGCATATTTTTACAATCTGAGAGCCTGTCTGACTTGAGCAATAATTAGTGTCGGTGGCGCGCATAGCACGTGGCATGCGTTAGTTTCCACAGGTACGCCACCTTAGTACGCATTTAATAACTGTATTATACTAGCAGATAGACTCGGCCTTGTCCTGGTAACCCTTTAACGGAAATGCGTAAGTGTAAGTACAGATCTCATCCCATTCGGACCTGGCGTGGTTATCTGGAAGAGAATCCTTGCTCCCCTCTTCTATGGAAAGTCGTAAAATCGCCAGATTATAGCTACCATGGAAATTGATTTGAGATGATTGGATGTTCATAGTATGTCTAGTAATTGTGAAAGTGGAAATCTTTCCGCAAAGCTGTAATAATATTCATGGAATTAAGGTAGAAGCAAGTAAAATAAAAAAAGTATCATTATTTCGTGCATAATTGAGTACTCGGTAAATATTGTTCAACATGACCGGTTGTCGGTCTAATTGTTATTCTGTCGGGGAATCGTTGTCGATGTCATTATAGCGCTTGTGAATAATGTTTAGTTCTGTTTGAAAATGAACATGACACATAATAAAATCATGCGAATATATCTGACAATTCCTGTAGAGTACATAATAATACTTCGAAAATATCATCATATTATTTTTTAATAGTTTCGTTTGAGGTTATTAATAGCATTCAGCCATGATCAACTGCCCAATTACGAGGAATTATAGTCCCTACTAAAAATTTGATGTTTTTGAGTAATTATGAAGATTTTTAGGCTAATAGTTCAAACATAAATATAAATTCAAAAGTACAATAGGTCACTAGAAACAAGTGTATGTATATAAATAACTGTTTTCAAAAACGTATGGTCAAAAATGACATGTAATTTTCTATGTACTGTATTTCGACCTAAGAAATAATAAATCTGAAATCGAATGATTCGAATTTGAATGATGATTTGGACCATTATCAAGAGTAATGATCTAGTAATCGACGCGGATAGCACGCTTTTGTGTTTAGTGTCAGCGTTATGGTTTCGCTATTTATCATCTATTCGTTCTATTGGATCAAGATTTGCAACAGCACATAAAAAAAACTTTCCGGGAACCCGCCACAAAATACGTCACTAAATCCGTCATCACATCGCTACGTTTCTTTAAAAAGCGACCTCAACCTGCACGCGCTTGAAATAAATTTTTTGGAAAGCAATAGCATTGTTTCTGGAATAATGAGGTATAAATGTAACAAAGTAGCAAGAAATGGACCAGGACTTTCACGATGTGACTTAGTTGCGCGTTTCAGTGAAAAAGCAGACAACATTTCTGCTTATATCAATTTGGATTCAATATGCGTCTTATCTGTTTTTATTCTGTCCAACGTTGTATTGCAGAAACTGCATCAGGTCGCTGGACGATAATAGAAAACTCATGACTTATATTTGGCATTCCTTTTATGGTATGATTACAGTATTTCAATCTGTTCTTAGCTGGCTAATTATGGGGTATTCCTTGAGCACTGTTGGCCAAAAACTTTGGCAAAAATTAAAATGGATACAAATGGGAATGAATTGAATTTAGTTATAACAATGCCTATATCAGGATCATTATTCAACAGATTGAAATAGATTCTGGTAATTGTCATTGGATATTAGAGCCAATGTTTGACTGCTTCGTAATTTCTTCCTGTTGCTAATAATAAAATCTACTTATTGTAACCTAACTTGCGATTAAAACTCTGGTATGGTAACCATTTTGGGCCTTAAATGGGAGAGAACGATTTGATTTCCCAATTGTTTATAGATATTTTGTACTTGTTTCAGTTCGTTGCTAATCGATTATGTTTCTGACTTTGTCTCGTGTTTCCATATAGCAAGCCTATACTGTGTGTACATCAGTTTTAACTGATGTAGTTATATGTGTATATATTGCCATCGTTGCATTATTCCCCAATTAGGACTTTTATGTAAGTTTTGGGACAAAAACAGCAAGTACTTTTATCCGCACGACCAGTCAAGTTGCAACTACATAGTACAACTAACGTTGAGTCAATGAATAAACACATTACCATTAAATTTGTAGATTATATGAAACGCTGTGTGCCAAAAAAAATCGTTCTTGTTACCTTGGAAGTTTTATCTGATGGATAGTTTCTGTCAAAGTCTGCTCTCTATCCGCTTCTTACCGGAAACTGTGTTTGATTTACCTTAATTTTACCTTCTTAGCTAGATAGTTAAGTAAGTCTTCGGCACAAGTCTAAATTAATGAGAAAAAGTACACCTCTTACCAATGAAAGAATGCATGAATAGGGAGAAACTTCATTTTTAAAACAATTCAGGAAGTCGATCTGCTAACTTTTTGTTACTGATTCAAACCAACCTACTACTTTATCACGAACACTTTCCTAATTTAGCGGTTATTTCTTGACCTCTTAAACTTTTTCTTGAACGGATATATGATCTGGCTTCCGCTTTACATTACTTTAACACAAGTGAAACTAGCAACTATACAACTATATGTTTGAACACGTACAATGTAAGAAATGACATATCTCGAAAGATATTTCGTTGCTGACCGAACATGTCGGAAATATATTAACGAACGTTCCCAAATGTCAGCCAAAAGAAAGTTCCCAAATGTCGACTGTCAAACACTTTGGCCGGGAGGGAGGATGCAAAGATTTATAATAATTTGACATAATTCAGTAAACCTCTTACGTTGTAGGCGTCTATGTTATTCTATTCCCTATGACGTCACCCTTACCGTAAAGCATTTAACAATTCCAGGTTATAATACCCCCTGTCACCCATTATAAATCATAAGAGTGAGTACATTTTGCATTTCCACCTCTTAAACGTGAGTTATAGTTCTTGGAATATGAGTTTTTCTTCATTGCTAAAGAGGGTGGATGAGAATGCCATTACACAGAGTTACCAACAGAAAACGAACATTTTTTTGCTAATTTTTCTCCACTTGGTTAACGCAAGTTAAATGAAGTGGCGACGCCCATCCATGCTCTCTTGCGTTTATAATAATGCAATTGCTATGTACGTAACCGGGAAGGCGGTCACTGTCGCGAATATCGCCTTCGTTGAAAGGACTAATTTATTTACGATTACACTTGACATTTGGCAGGAGATCGAATGTACCGGCCAATTAACGAGCCTTAAGCGGTTTACAAAATAAGAGTCATCTATAGTAGGATATACTCAGGTTAAACTGGTTATCAACAATTAAAAAAATACGTAATGCGAAGTTGACGTAGCAAATTGTGTGTGGCATAGGTTTTCATAGCAGATGGCGCGCATGCTATCGTAGAATCGTCCGCATAGGAACGTTGATTTTGATTTTAATTTCGCTTACAACTCCGTAGTAGTGACATAATAGTAAGAGTATGCTAAGATAATGGTAATTTACGACCTTTAACTATATATTGAACAACCTTCTTAAGTTTCTATCATATATTGATCCGGATAGACTTTGAAAGTTCGATTTAGAACCTTACTAGTGAAGTGATCCATAAAAGAAAATACAGTATATGTGTAATCCTGGCAGTTAAATATAAAGTTCCGAGAATCAATTAAAAGACTTTTAAGAATTTTCTTGACTACAATTTGTTGAAAATAATAAGAAAATTGGTTCCATTCGGACTTGCTCTAAGAAATCTAATCATTGTTAATTTCTTACTTTGTTTAATAGTTACTTGGCTGTTGAACGCGTGAAAGCATGAAAAGTCATTCTTTCAAAAAGAATAATCTTCATTAAACATTTCAAACTTTATAATCGTCATAGTTAGTAATCTTGAAATCATCATCTACAATTTCACGGTTCACCTATTCATACACAACAATGTAAAGTCTACTCACAAAGAAGTATCTTTCTCGAGCCCATTACAAATGGGCCGGACTTTTTTCCTCCAGCTGCTGATTTGATTGAAGAAATAATGTTGCCTTGCAGTCTTCTGTCATGCGTAGATGATGGATTGGATTTTTTTCTTGCATACATGTGACAAGTTCAACCATAGTGATCGCTCGTAGTAAAACGGCCGGTTTAGTTATAGCAGCAGTTTTACGTCTAATTATTGCTTTATAGCAACGATAGCACGATGATTCACCCGCTTTTATTGCTATGTCATTGCGGTGCAACCTTGGAGCACAAAAAATAACCAGATGAAAGTCAGATAAAGTTGCAAGGTGAACAAAAAAGGGCGGCGATGAAAACCTATCAACCTAAGTTAAATGTTAATGACGATTTTGTCTGTCAGATGACATTGAGAATCACTGCCTGAGGGCGTAGGTTAGGAGGAAGTAACGGAAAAAGAATGCATATATAAACAAAGAAGCACCGATCGCCAATCGCTACCTGCGTATTTTTTCTCTTTAAAAATTAATGCTAACAATGTGCGGTTGCTTTTTCTTGCGGCTTCACCATGAAACAGCAAAAAAAATCAAACTGACAATCTACATACGACACTACACCACGGAAATATCTCCACAGATGCGATTTCTAGTGTATTGCTGTATTGTCTATATTACGACTAATATGGAAACTCTTGCATAAAGTTCCAGTTAAATATATCTTCTAATAGAAAAACTGAATACTAATAATTATTACTCAAACCATATTTATTAATACAAACTAAATTCAACATACTGTTCAATCAAAGTCAGCTATCGACTCAAAATTAATATATATGCGTTCCTGTGTACTTTGACAACACTGCTGTTGCATAAGCACGCTGAACCACGCTAAATCCTACGTCGCACTCTCTTACTGCAGACAACTTATCAGTAACTGCAGATTTTATAAGACCAGATAGAAAAGTCCCTCTGCCTAGTGACGAAAAACCACTGCGTGAAATTTTTCTGCACTCTACGTAAGAAAAAAGTTACGAGACTGGTTTTGGACGTCACTAAAAATTACCCGATGTGATCGTCGCCGCCTGTCAAAGATCTAATCTCACGTAGCATTTATGTAAGTAGCGTTTCTAATTCCCGCGTAATCGTGTTGACATTTGCCAAAAAAATAGGCTACAGTGTACATGTAACTGTGGTAAACAGAGAAATGTCAGAAATTTCCTGGGTGAACTTTTTCTATCAATTATTTCTCCACTAATAGGCAACTTCTTTGCCTTTCCCTTTTTGTTTTTTGCTGTTCCACAATTTGTCCTATTGCATTTCAAAGACCTTGTTTTTGATCATCAGTTCTAACCTTCAGTCGATACTCGGAAACTAAATGAACTGCACCACGTACTATTCGTAATACAAGTTACGTCACGCCTGTTTCCCTGCCAACAAATAAATGAAGCCACTGATTGAAACTGTATTTTATAGCTACCGAAAGTCACCGTGAAGATTGGGTGATTAGAAAATTATTGCACTTCACACTATCGTTATTAGGAAATATATCACATATTTGAGGTGAGATACGTTTGCACAGGTTTTTGAGATCGAGTCGAAGAAACCAAGAAATGTTGTTTGATTTTTGCCTTAGGCGCATCAAGTTTTCGATGCCGGCAAATATGACCCTTACATACTGCCATGTGAGGTTTGTTCACTTTGAGTTCAACAATTTTCAATTTTTGTTTTAGGCTCTGTTAAATTCCATCTATTTGAATTGAAAGCAACATATTTCGGATGTGTGAAAACATTGCAATTTCCACCTTTTCTTGAACCTTCTTATTGTGACAAAATCAACTCGATGAAATTAGTGTCACCTATCTTATATCATTCCAATCCCAGTGAAATTTTCGCATCAAATCAAATGATAAAGATAGGACAATTAACTGTTATTACAATTCATTTTAATTATCTGGATTTCGATACTATGAAAGTACTGGACACATTTCGATTTTGGCAACGATTCATTGCTGCAAAACGTGATTACAAGTAGCAAGTAAATTAGTTGCAGCAACAGCATATAAGTAGGACTTCCGCTTTTTCTGAACGTTTTCCTGACATTCTGACATTAGATTTGAGTTCGTTTCGTTTTGTGCTTGGTATATGCCTTATCGTAACCAATGGAACCTAATTCCGGCGATACGTGATCTTCATAGCGTTATAAATATTTGGATGGCATTCTAGGCGCGCACGTCTACATTACAGTTTCATGGAGTATTGCCGAACTCATTGCTTATGTTTTATTTGAAACTTTTTTTTGTTTTTTTGCTGGTGTATTATAATTCAAGAAATAACGTACATAAAGATAAATTGCCGCACCTTATTTTATTATACTCAGAACTCGAATAAAGTTGCAAAACGAGTAACTTGAGTTACTTACGTTAAAGAAACTCGACATGATTACAATATGTTAGGGCTTCCCAGCCTTTTTTCGCTGTAGAACCCCAAGCGCTGATTAAGCCAGGATTTTTGGGCGGTTGGTCGAATTATACTACTTGCTGCTTAATATAACTACCTAATCTTAGTGTACTTAGTATTGTATAAAAAGCGTACAAGGATATTTCAGTTTATCCAACAACTTTCATAATTCACCATGCACTGTAATGCACCATTTTAATATGATTCGACATTATTTTTGGACCCCTTGTAATTGCGATGTTGAGTCCAACTTTCGTGTCTTTTGACTTTATTTACAGCCCGCTTTATTTCTAGGACAGCTAATGTATATTGATTACAATTCAAGTTCCAATGTTTTCAACGAAATAGAGTATTTATAGTAAACATTTTCTCTGAACATCTGATACTTGGAACATGCAAATATTGAACATTCAGTGTTTGCTTTCACAATGCTGAATGATTCAAAGTGTAGAAACTGTTTACTCGAGAAAGGCTTTCTTGTTATCAGGTTCATATGAAAACGTTAACTTACTTAAAATGGTAACCGTCCATCCATAGCGACAGAATCGCATGGCTGGAAACTGTATATTGACAGCTAATGCACTAAAATGGTTCTAGTTTTGGCTAGGTTGAAAAATGCGCTTGCTTCAACTATGCTGAGTTAGAAAAGCCTATGTATGGGTAGATATTAACTTGACTTTAAGAGCATGTGTTTCTAGTTATGTAGCTGAGCAACACTGTATGCTCGATTTAAGTCGCTGAAACCGAACTTGAAAAATACTGTATCAGCAGACGAATATTCTTACTGTTGTAAACATAACCATTCTTACAGGCATAATATAATCATGAAGTGTGAAAAGATAATTTTAAGAGAAATGTATGATGGCATGCCAAAAAAATCAGATTTCGAAATAGTTGAAGAAGAGGTTTCAGAGGATCTCAAGGACGGTGGTAAGATCTATTGTTTATTCCATTGATTCTCATTCTGTTCACGCTTAACGTTTCCAGGTACATCTTTAATTTCACAATCTCGACCTCGTATATTAGAATACTTACTAAAAAAATTACTAAGGCCCACAAGCGACAACCCACATACATTTTTAAATGCATATTTGAACGTGTTTTGAGTTCCCCTTTTAATGTGTTTCCATGCATACATTTGCCTCACTCTAAACGCAGTTTGAAATACGACACTACCACTCTCCGTGGCAATTAGTATATTTACCTAACGCTACTATTATAATTAAGAATCACTGGTCTATATGCTTAGTACTTGAATATATTCTATCTAATGTTTACTTTCCTTCCAGAAATTCTGTACGAGGTTTTGTATTTGAGTGTGGACCCATTCATAAGGTATATTAACTTGTAGGAATATCTGCTTTACTGATAATTAATTGCAACTCCGCTTACTCGATGTTATAACATTCGTGTAATGGATATAAAAAGTTTACCTATTCCTAATTGGGTTTGTCTCAATTANACATACATTTTTAAATGCATCTTTGAACGTTTTTTCAGTTTCACTTAATGTGTTTCCATTTAACGCCCATGCATTTGCCTCACTCTAAATGCAGTTTGAAATACGACACTACCACTCTCCGTGGCAATCAGTATATTTACTTAACGCTAGCTACTATTATAATTAAGAATCACTGGTCTATTTCGTATATTTATTTCATATTGATGCTTAGTAATTGAATATATTCTATCTAATGTTTATTTTCCTTCCAGAAATTCTGTACGAGGTTTTGTATTTGAGTGTGGACCCATTCATAAGGTATATTAATTTGTAGGAATATCTGCTTTAATGATAATAAATTGCAACTCCGCTTACTCGATGTTATAACATTAGTGTAATGGATATAAAAAGTGTACCTATTCCTAATTGGGTTTGTCTCAATTAAGGTCCTACGTGCCGACGAAGGGAGATGATCACTACAAGCGCGTTATACAATATGGCGTAGGTGACACTGTGGTCGGAATGGCTCTGGCTAAGTAACTGCACTCTTAACTCTTTCAATATGAGATTTCAGTTTTTTCCCAACCGAGATATATTCTCAGCAATCCAGTAACCATGTAGCTAAATTCACAATGCAAACTAGCGTCATGTTCTTCTTATTCATTAATTCTTCCTCTTTATTTACTAGAATCACTAAAAGTAAAAGTGAAAAATACCCAGTTGGGTCACTCGCCTCCCTCCCTTGCGGCTGGAGAACTGGGGGAAAATTCCTCGAGCAGTATATCTGGGGACAACACGTGTGCTTTCCAGAAGGTTATAAGGAATCGAGTGGACTTGGTGTACTTGGATTGACAGGGTACTAGAATTATCATTATGCAGATTATAATTATGTTTTTTTAGAGTCAGTTAGATAATTTAACTCCGACAATTTTACTAGTATAATTTCAACATTACGAATTTCATCTTTGTTTCAGCCTAACTGCCTATTTTGGTTTTCTCGACATTTGCAAACCTAAGGAAGGGGATACAGTTATGGTGAGCGCTGCTGCGGGTGCAACAGGTACGGTGGTTGGACAATTTGCAAAAATAAAGGTAATTAATCTGCACCATAACATGGGCGATTCCATCTTACCTTAGCATTAATTTCATGAATGAACTGAAGTAATAAACGGTTCCATAAACAGGGATGCCGTGTAGTTGGATCGTGTGGATCCGACGAAAAGGTTGAATTCCTCAAAAATACCATCGGATTCGACGATGCATTCAACTACAAAAAAGTCTCGTCGCTGGATGAAGCGATATCAAAAATGGCTCCGAATGGAATCGACTGCTATTACGAAAATGTACATTATTTAAATGCTCTCTATTTTCAGTTCTCGGGCTTTCTTTCATTCATGTTGGACCTGGTGGATACTAAATTTTGTAAAACCCCATTTTTATAATGGCTATTTCATGAAGTGTTGGGGATTTGACTCAAGAATATTTACCGTTTATGAAAAACTCATTAAATGTTAATACTCGAATGCGATTTACATACAGGTTGGAGGCGACCTAACTAATGCAGTAATAAGACATATGAATAGATATGGGAGAATCACAATATGTGGCTTGGTGGCAAAGTACAACGGTTTGCGGGATACAACCATACAAAGTAGGTATCTTTTTTAAGTATCTAATTCTATATCAATGACTCGACAAGAGTTATATAACTGAATAATTTACTTGATTTGTAAACACCGCTCCCTAACTCTTTTTCACATTATATAAAGTTTTGCCTGAATTTTCAAAGCCTCTGCCCTGGACGCAAGACTGATTTTAAACAAAGAGATAAGCGTTCAAGGATTCAACATCGGCAGTTTCAAGCAACGTTTCCCGGAAGCCATCGAGCAAATGACGATCTGGGCAGGAGAGGTTGGATATATTTTGTATTAGAAAGTTAAGCTTTATTATTAGGAGCTTATTTCTATTTCTATATTTCTTTGAAAGTAACAAAGCTATACAAGTTTGTCAAATATCATCCCATTGTAAAACTTCAAACGTGATCGGTTAACGAACTGCTGCTCGTTTAACGACCGGGTTACCCAACTACCTTCTTTTTTCTAAATCAAAAACTTTTCACTCAGGGTAAATTAAAGTCATATGAGACCATAACAAAGGGCTTTGAGAACACACCGAATGCTTTCATTGCGATGTTGCAAGGGAAGAACATAGGAAAAGCCGTGGTGACTCTCTAGTCATGCGTCGGATGACAATGGCTGAACCAGTAACAAAAAAAACACATTTTGTATATCCAAATTAAAAAGATATCTACTACTTTTCAGAGTTACTGGTAATTGCAAATACCTTATGCATGTCTGATCTCCCAGTTAAACTAATTTAGATGAATGCATTCTATTTTAAATGCTCATGTAGGTTATAATAAAGCATAAATATTGTGCATGATGAATAGTTTAGGCAAATTAATTTAATCAATGTTAACAAACGGTGTGCAATGTGTAATATGAATATCTATCCTTACCAGAGGTTACTGTGCTTGGAGACATTTTCTTTTCTTTTCTAAAGAACCCCTCGAAGCCTAGTAACTGCTATGTAGGCTCAGCGCTGATTCAGCCAGCATTTGTTGGGGGATGGCCCGTTTGGAAGCCCTGCATCTTGTACAATGTACATATACAATAATGCATGCGCGCTAGCGCTAGCTAGCGTATATTAAAAAGATCAGTTATAATTAGCCTCATATTGTACGGACAGTCGGTAGAGTATACATTGAACTTGAAATGCTTTAATGTAAATTATCATTGTAAATGGATATTTCTGATGTACTCGGCTGTGATATATTTTTTTTCAATTCGATAGATAGAAAGTTTTGCTCTCCGATGGAAAACGAAATTGTGTAACGAAAATCCGCTTGGTCTGATTCAAACATCTGCTTACCCTATCAGTAACCATTTATCCTAGATGTATTTATGTATTTAATTTTTATCTAATCTTTAATCTTTTGCGCTGAATGATAGTAGAGTTTATAATCAATATGGTAAGTAATTTTAGAAGGACTAAACACCGGTAAGACAGTTACCGGTTTCCACCGGATGCGAACGTCTGTGTTGTTGCTAACTAACGCGTACTGGTCGAGAGAGAGAACAGCAGTTGGTGAATTGCACGAATTATTTGTCGAAACATAAGGAAAAGGAATTTCTAATCTGACTGGGTTTGTCAAAAGCCATCTTATGGAACAGTAGCCTGTAATGACTGGAAAAAAATCGAAGCGTCCACGGCGTTCGGTTAGGAAAAGTTCGGGTGACATTATGATGCACGACCCGGTAAATATTCATAAAATGATTTGTTTCGTTATCGAGTTCGGTTTATTTGTTTTTTTCATGAATAGATACCAGGATTTGGGAAGCCTTCCGTTTATCATGCAGTTATCATCATATTTTTGGAATTTTTTGCCTGGGGTTTGCTGACAACACCCATGATAGAAGTGAGTGGTTCAATTAAAGGGTTTATGTGGTCGTGCGGTGGTACTTTATGTTTGTTTTTGTGTTATAGGTGTTAGGAGATACTTTTCACACTCATACATTCTTGATAAATGGCCTCGTTCAGGGAATTAAGGTGAGAATATAAATGTACTGTATATCTTTGATGTTTGTATATGATAGTCACAGTTTGGATAATTTCACGCAATGCATGCTACTTTTAAATGCCCCTCTGGTAACTCAAATCCTTCCAGACAGCCATCAGCTCTTGTAGATTCGATCTTCAATCAAAACGCTCTTATTTTGCAGGGTATCCTATCTTTTTT
>QXVX01007711.1:0-12430 GCA_013436065.1 Halocynthia aurantium
AGCATAATCAAATCCCCACAGATAGATGTTCCCATCCTCGCAGGCTATTACTAGCAGATCAAGATGTTCTATGTATTCGCTCTGGAGCGAACAGATGTTCGTACTAAATTTGAATGAGCATGGAATAGAATTATTTTTTGATTTCATCTGATCATATTTGTGATTACTTAAAGGGTATTATTATTATTAACGAATACATGATAGCAAATTAGTATCAGAAACAGTATCAGACTCTTAATAGTAGAAAAATTTGAANTGTAAACCATACCATCACTACTGGCGTACGCGTACTCGTTCCTACATACAAAAAAAAGACGTTCTTCATTGAATATTCTGGAAAACAGGATTTGAATTGGAGGGTCTTACCTTTCTTCGCAATATTCCATACACAGAATTACACCGTCACAGGCAAGTTCCTCATTTAAAAACAAATCGTTAGCATCGATTGGTTCACCTTCCTTCGCGGGGACCTCGTTTCCAGTACGATCGTACTTCATTTTCTTCCCGCTACGAAGAAGATCGATCAGTTGTCCGGTACGAAGGTTCCAGATCAGGATGCGACGATCCCATCCTCCTGATATCTGCAGTAAATTCGAGATTTATTGTAAAGGATGGCAAAGACGGGAGGGAGGGAGGTTGAGCAGAAATTGAAGAGCCCTTTCATATATGACACAAATTTTCAATCTTTAGTTTTGGGTATGAATCGATTATAAGTACATATTGAAACACGGAAAATTGAATACCATATACGTGGCACCAGATTCATCTTCCTTGTCCACGACAGCGAAAGCAGTGACGCAACTCGTGTGACCAATCAGCACATCTTTGCATATGAATCCGACCACCCTATTGGTCACTGAATCGGCGAAACTGTCTCCCGCTTGCTTTGCCGTGTCAGACGAAGCGTCTCCCTTTTCCTTTGGCTCGGGGTCTGCTGCGCTCATCTGAATATATATACATATATAGTTATCACATAAAATATAAGTTCAGAGTTCTTTTGACTTCCCGAATACCTTGTCAGGGACCTCTGTGCTGTCTCCGACATTCTTGTTGCTAATTTCACCATTGAGAATTTTTTCATCGGGCTTCGATGCGATGACTGTGTCCCAGCGAATTTTATCACATAAGATGCTGAATTTTCTGAAAAATATCAAGTTGAAGTTTAAATACCGAATGAATTCTCGAAGACTGCTTTTGATTTACGCCAACGTTCGCTGAGATCGGACGAAATGTGCATCATTGTTTATTTTAGTTACTTTGGAGACACTCTCTATATAGTTCAGTCATAGAAAGTTTGCAGATGGAAACGAAACATTCAATTTACAAACCTGTTAAAATTTGGATTATGTAACTCGGGTGCGAGTTTGGTAAGCGCACTGACAGCAGCATAATCAAATCCCCACAGATAGATGTTGCCATCCTCGCAGGCTATTACTAGCAGATCAAGATGTTCTATGTATTCACTCTGGAGCGAACAGATGTTCGTACTAAATTTGAATGAGCATGGAATAGAATTATTTTGTGATATTCATCTGATCATATTTGTGATTACTTAAAGGGTATTATTCACAACGAATACATGAAAGCAAATTAGTATCAGAAACGGTATCAGACTCTTAATAGTAGAAAAATTTGAAATGTAATGATCATGTTTAATCGTGGTATATAATTAAGTACAGCATACTCCTGGCTGTAACTGCAATTTTAGACTATACGGACCAAAGGAACAAAGTCCTACTTCTAATTTCCCTTAAACTGGCTGCGGCACAGATTACAGATTAATTTCCGCAAAAACGGCAAGCTTATGCTTATGACTCGTACACACATCATCAATACAAAGGGAAGGGGACATAAAAAATATTGTTATATCATCAGCATGAATTAATTACGCTCCACCGGCGTGTTTATTCTAAGGCAACAGGACGAAACGTGTAAAGAAATAGGTGGGTTGGAGGAAGGCTTATCTGTCAGCCATGATATCAGGAAGATAGTACACGTCGATATGGTGATTCAATACTTCCAACATGCGACATATATTGCGTTTAATATGACAGAGGTTGATCTGCTCAGCTTTTAACTGACATTGCCATACGCGATTCAGGCATATAGTGACGCCCTATGATAGAGATGAAGGAGTTGCTTTATTTGAACTGTCAGAATACACGACACCATCGCTTACATGACAGTACCACGGCGAAATTGTGAGCGAAATTCAGTCCAACCCAAAGTATTTGTATAATATTCCTACAAACTTTGATCCTATCCCAAAAAGAATCCCTTCTTGCCGGGTCGAGGTAGTCTGTTGCATGATAAAGAATTTTTGCTAGTTCTACGTTGCAAGAACTCTTTTATTATTTCTACAATTATTTAATTTGTGAACAAAAGTAGGGAAAGGATTGCTAATCCCGTTTCCCGAAATCACTTCAATACTATGGCGTTACTCGTAAAAACATTAATCGGATTTGAAAAGGCAGCAAAGCAGTTGCTTTAATCTCTTCAAGAGAGGTCAAGTCCTAAGCAAACAAATAAATAGAACATTCTAGAAATGATGAACAATTAACTTGTATTTTAACAGAGACAGGTCAAGATAATTGCTCCCGACCGCTTTCTCGCTACAGCGAATAACAGAAAATGTTTTTGGATAATTGTGGAATATGGCGGACATGTTACTTTTATTGCAATTTTCACTTATTTCTTTAATCAAATGGAAATCGAACACATTTCTAGTATTTAAACCTGGCGGTAATAAAACATAGATGAAGGGAAAATCACCATAGATAGTTTAATCAAATCGCTATAGTCTACCTAACGAGAACGACTTGTAATGGTTTTAGAACGGCGAGTTACGCTTTGTTTTGCACTTTCTTTGTCTTAAAAATTATGATAATAAGCAGAAAGAAAAGGCAATACTTCTAATCCGCGTAGCGATTGTCCGATTTCGGGCAAACAAAAGACAGCCAGAGGCAATCCCTTTCGCAAAGACAATTCTCTGAGAATGACATTCCAACGTTCTAATTAGTTTCAGTTTACTGTTTATTTGGATTGCATTCCCATAGTCGAGTAAACAATGAAAAGAGTTACGCATGGTTAATGATTGCAGCTGAGAAATGGACCGAGGCGACAAACTGCGTCTCGTAAATTACATTTTACATACTTCTATGTTCTTCAATCAACCGATCAATCATTCACAACTCAGACCAAAATGGCCATTACAATTAATTTGGTACATTGGCAATGGATTGCATTTAATTTAGAGTACAGTACATATGAAATATAACTATTGATAAGTAATCAAATATCTACCCCCACATTTGGGCAGTTCTCCAACATTACGTGACACGAAGAATTAAAGTAGTTAACACATACACTCGAAATGTATCGAAATATCATTTAAACTTTACTTTAAGGTACAAGTTTTGAAACTAAAATATAATAGATTTACAAGCAAACGATCGAAAGTATCTCTAACTTTTATAATATTGCGAGTCATCTACCTCGTAAGTGTGCGCAGCCAATTAAAATGGCGAAGATGTTGTGAAATATTGGGCAATTTTCAAGAAATAGTGACCGAATTGTAGAAATGTAAAAACGTTCGATGATGACATTATAAAAAATAAGCGAATATATTGCCACGTTCCAAAAATTTGTCTTACCTAATACTGAGCATATTATTGATGACATTCTGCCATGTCTAATAACATGACATCGAGAAATTAACTATATTTTGGTAGCAATGCTTCCCACCGCTTGATAAGCTCATTTTAGTCGGTGTGTTAGCACTGTATTCTAATATGATCTGCTGTTGTTAAGAACGGTCATCAATATGATAGCTTAGCAGGAAATTTTGCGATTTGGTGAGAAGAGGTTGGAAACTTGAAGTCGCGATAATACAAGAAATATTAGATATACACGTGCGAGGATGCTGCACAAACAAATGCGTGTTCTTACCACTATCTGTCGGTGAAACTAAACTGGCGATATCGATTTTTAAACCACCGCAAACTACCGATATTTATCTTGCAAAAACTGGAATTCAAATTTAAAAAATATGCCGATGTCGACCTACTTTGATTATAAGTTATCCACGCAGAATAAAAATAAAATATCTAATGGGTTTAGCATAGGTTGTGTATAGTACCTTGTAAATAACTTTGAAGATATATATATGAAATTTAAATAAAATCTTTCTATCAATTTAATTATGAAAGAGGAAATTTGAAAATTAATACAAAACTTGAGGATATCGAGTTACAATGTAAAATTTCGACTTCAAGACTTCAATTCCAGACTGAAAATGTAATACCGTAATAGCGTACAATACTGCAATATGCTAGCAGTTCACCTTGTTTAGTGCAAACGAACCTAATTAGAAAGAGCTTTAAAGCAAACAAGTACTAACAAATGAGTTTCGCAGTGGGATTAGTTCGACCCACCATCAGTAATAACGAGTCTGTACACGTAAATCGAGCTCGTCTTGANTAACGACTTAACGCCTCGGAAAAGGCGGGCGTTTTCAAACCGGGAAACAGGCGATGACGAAAAGGAAACGGCGCTCAAGCCGCGAGGTGATTAATAGAAAAGAGATAAAGGAAAAAGAAAAAAATAGCCGACCCTCAATTCGGGTATAAAGTATCCGCCATTCTGATCATGCATTACCAATCATCATTCACTTGCATAATGATTACTACAGTATAAAGCAAAGATCGAATCGTGTTAGTGATTGTTATTTGAGGTCTGGATGAACAAGGCTCACCGAATGGACGACAGGTAAGTTAATATTCTTTTACACTATATTATGTTTTAGATATAAAAATCAATTAAGTTCCCATTAGATTTATAATAAAGTAACGTAAATCATATAAGTATTATAGTAAGTTAGCTAACTACACTAGACCAAGGCGTACAGTGCCTTTTCGATGCAAATTATTGGTCTATCAATAGCTGGACTTGTGGTCAATATTTTTACTTATTTATTTGACCCAAGTTACTGCTCTTGTTTCATCAATATTGCTTTCATCGATGTAAAGTATTTTTACCCGAAACTCTACTAGAATTAAATTTTATTCATTAAAATGCATGCATGTTATATTTTACGTAGTTGGTGACGTAATATACGATCATGTCAATCAATTCGACACGAAATAATTGCCCAACTGAGTGTGATCGAGCATGTCATAACTAGTTTTTTAACAATCGCTTGTTAGACTAGTTTGGAGTATTGCCTCGCGGCGTTGATTGGTCAATCCACGTTGTAGAGCGGCAAGAGCGCATGCGTCGAGAAAAAATGGATTTTTTTTCGCTTCGCTGAACTTAACCGCATGGAATGCGATTATAACTTGCAAAGTATCTGCCAACATGCGTCCATTGCGAAAAGCGACGCCCTTGGTTACTGTACAATACGCAATCGCCGAATTGGTCAGTCGATCTCCGCTAAAACAATGAAAGAGTCGCCCGTATGTAGGGCACGGGCAATAGGCCGTGACGAAACGAAAAAGAAGTATTACGGCACTCCGTGTGAAATCATCCTACGTGTTCCCAAACGGAAAAGATTCGTCGTATTGCGTAATAGTGGGAACTGTTTGTTACTGTTTTACCCGATCGTAATAACTGATTTTTTATAATTGTCGTAAAGATGTTCTCAACGTATGCTTAAAGGGACAAAGGCGCTTCAATTAAAGATAAGTTTGTACTTATGGAACACGATCTAGACCGGTGATTCTTCTGATCAAAGTAGGACAGGAAGACGGCGTACAATAACTGTGCTAGGTTTTTTGCGTGCGACGCGTTTGGTTTTATAGTAAATTTGTCGCATGTAGATAATAGATAAAATATAACTGCAGTAGCAAACGAACTGAAAACGTACTAGGTGATGATAATAACTTATGGATGATAGAAATAGATTTTGTTAATAGAGTTTTGTCACTTGAGTGTGAAACTTTCCACGGAACAGGCCGAAATATATCTCAAATCGAAGATCGGTCATTTCCTGGGGTTTCCTATTCAAGAAGACAACTTTCAACAGCAGCTAGGTATTAGTATAACTTAAAAAGCGTCTTTAGAGTCAGGTATACCTGAGAGTTATATACATAGTTAATACCTGGACTTCAACGCAAACTGGTAAGCATGCTCAATTGTTTTAATACAGCTAGAATGTATCTATATTATTTTCATAATTGAAACCTAATAAAAAATAGTTCATAGTTTACGTAAGAAGAATAAAATGTAAAAGGCGGCCAACTTACGTCATTATAAAATTACAACATTTTACATTACTCCTTTCCAAGTCATTGTGATATAGATATGTTAGTTCACGATTTTACGGCATCTAGGTTTAAAATGAATGTTCGTAAGTCGGTATTTGTTAAACGGACAAATTATTTCTCACGGACTATAGTTGTAGAATCTGTAGATAGTGGTAGAGATATTGATATACGTTTTATGTAACCATGTATGGCATTCTTGAATATTTCAGACATTCGAGTATACAATGGCGACATGCATTCAGGGAACTTCCCTTGGAACAGGCTTCGCAAACGTTCGGATTCCTCCGGAAGCCTGCTTCTGGGAGTTCTTCGACTCATGCGTTTCTTTCATCTACAGTGGAATTAGCCATGATACAATAAGGCTTGCGTAAACAGCTTTTCCATTTTATAATCATATCGGTGACTCACGTGAACACGTACCACCCTATTGGTGGCCGCTGTTTTCGTAAATAACGGCGGTGATTCACTGCGATAACAACGACGGTATAAGAGCGGATAATTGCGCAACGTCCGCATTTAACCCTTGGTCGAGTATAGCTAACAAGGCGAGTTTAAATGGACGCGAGAGCACGTCAGATTGACAAGTTTTCTGTGTACGTTTCTGTGTGAACGGTGTTTCGGCCCTAAAGTATTTCAGTTGCGAATTTACTAAATGAATGTTAGTTTACGATAATCGTACGAGACTAAATGATAGTTACTGATAGGTAGTGTCAATCGTATATTTAACAAAAGCTTACTGAAGGCGACTAGAAGTGCTGTATCGGCACATTCAGAATGGTTCTACTACTANGTCAAGCGTATATTTAACAAAAGCTTACTGAAGGCGACTAGAAGTGCTGTATCGGCACATTCAGTATGGTTCTACTACTATTTTAAGTATCTACTCAGTTACCTTACCCATATTTCAAGTTATTTGCCATCTTACATACTAAAAATCATACTAAAATGCACAATTAATTGGTTACTTTATAAGAATAACATGCGTACTGTTGTTGATAAGCGAATCAACTATAAGGGTGCTTACTAGGATAAAAAGGAACTCTATGAGGTCGTTTGAATGAACTTTCCCAGGAATAAGTCTAGCTCACTCAATTTTATATAAATGTGGAGTGAATACGTTTCGACTTACTCTACGAAAGTTCACACAAACGATGCTCTTTTCTGCTACGTATCTTTGATTTACAACATTATTATCGCTATCGTTTAATATCGCTTGTTACAAAGCAGGAGTGTTGGCAATACCGTTAGTAACGTGGTCAAATTCCTAAGAGTGTGCGCAATGTTTTTGATAGCTGTTGCAAACAAGCAAGGCAAACGTATTTCTCAACGAAATAGGATGAAAATCACCGGGTGCTTTTATAAGGTATTCAGGGTAAGTGCTGTATTAAGGCCTTGTACACGTCGAGGAACCGAATTAACTCGACGAAACCATGATTGTTAACATCCAACAGTTCCCGTATAATAAAGTCGTTAAATTTGTACTTGTACAAGCATGGCAATTGAGCGATTGAACTTTCTAAGGAATAGGTTTGTTCATTTTTGTGCATCCAAACCTGTTCTAGATTGTTCACTAGCTCGGTTCGTCTCAAACACCATTTAAATCTGCGACCATAAGAATAGGAAGGAATACGCTAACAGTAGATGTACTTTACTGATATTATACATGTTATACAGATATTGTACGATTATAGTTACTGCTACTCGCAAACTGAAACTTCCACGGAACAGGCCGTTTACTAACCGCCTGTTTTTGGAGTTTTGTCTTGCGTTTAGTCCTAATCTTCGTCAAAAAGTTTACACAGCAAACTTGAATACGTAATGGTACAAAACGTGCGTCCTATATAATCGATCGACCTTGTTTATCTGACAATGGAACTTACTTTGGAACAGGCTTTTTCCGATCTAAACCGGTACGAAAACAAACAAGCCTCTTCTAAGAAGTTTTACAGCCAGGAGAAACCTACCAAACGAGATTAAGATGGAATTTTCTCGATCGATAAATTCAGTTCGAAGGCGTTGGGTTCAGGGTTCACAATGTTTTAAACCTCATATATCCTGGTTTTCAAATAATACATTCTTTTCTCTTACAATGTTTTAATTAATTTACTCAAGTCTCCCGCTTGATACGATAAATCACATATGTAGACGATCGTGCACCATTTTAAACATATGCTAAATAATGAAGTATTAAATAAATTCGTTAGACAACAGATCTTTGATAACTAATTTCTAGAAACGGAATTTCGTCAAGTTTTCCAGAATTTTTCGTCCGAAAAACAACGCGAGGACCTTTACGTCCAGCGGCGGCATAAGGGACGGAACATCCAATGGAACGGGCTGGCTTATTTTAACGTCGTCAATGCGTGACGTCCAGCCCTTCATGGCGGTTCTAACTCTTTCGCTTGCGAAAACATCTTCTTACTTTTGATTTGAATATACATAGATTATACTATGATTAAGTCGGGGACGATATTTGCAAAAAAGGGCAGCTGTATTCATTTAGTGTCAGGATACACTGTATCCTCTTCATCTCCTTATAGCGTTCGGAACTTCCTTATGAACAGGCTGGCTATTTCCGTTCTTTTAGATCGAATTACATTCCAGCCTGTTCTAGGCGTTCCAAATTCTGTAATGGTTCTTACGTCGCGAGTGTTACGAAGAAATTATGATGTCAGAGCTGTGGTAAAATACCATTTGTTTCATATCCAGCAATTAGGAAACACAGTGCGTTGCGTTTTATGCGTGTTTACTGCATAGACGAGCGTCATGGCAGTAAGATTAATACGAGGAAATAATCGGGAGTTATGACGTGCGTGAAGAAGCCACGACAGAAAAGAGAATTTATTTACTATTTACTAATATTATTGTATATACTGAATTTCTACATTATTTATTTATTGCTAACCTGTGATATAGTGACGATGCAGCAACAATGGACTTGTTGTAGGCGTAACGCGATGACGGTGCTGGTGCGGTGGGAACGCGAGTTCGGACGGATTTATTGAAACGCTTCTTAGTAAAACCTCGTAGTTTTTTGACAGCTTCAAGCTTATCATTCGCTTCTTTTCTTGGCAATGATTCCATGCTGAATAACAATACTATACGTTCAATTTCACACGTCATTTGCAAAATTCCGTTATCGTGTTTCTATGTGATATTTTAACAATTACGTATACAGTTGGGCCTACGAAATGTGCCGTTCACAGAAATATGTTTATGAAAAAGACATTTCCAGTAATTACGCCCTATAGGAAAATATATCTCTACCAATAACAGTATATATACGTGATAATTTAGGTTTCCAGGCTACTTCTCCCATCTATTATTTTACTAACTGTAAAAAGAATTAAATAAATACAAATTTGCAATAAAGATTAATAAAGCCTTTAACATTTATTTGAGATGCATCCTTACGAAGTGATACTCCAAAGCTACAGTACAAATTAAAGTACAGAGTATAAATCTTTACAATCCAATAATGATTCAAAAATTATTTAAAGGTCCCCCCTATAAATCTCTGGAAAGAAATTTTCATATAATTGCATGTTCTAATTCTACATAGTGAATGTAAAGTTGGGTCAGGGAATTTTAGCAGTAATATAATAATAAAATATTTATAATTCGTACCTGTACATAAAATGACTTGATTGAAGTCTCTCCCATTTGTAAATTGTGCCATCACTGCCACCACTAAAGAGTAACATGGGCACTTTTCTAGCTGAAATAAAAACAGAAAGATAATGGTTTTTGTAGTTGTATTTGATTGTATAGTATTATATATATTCAATGAATTAAAATTTTAGTCGATTTCAATAAATCATTGAACCATAAAAAAAAAGAGTGAACTCACTGTATGCGAGACTGTCAATAGGATGTTTACATTTTAGAACAGTCACACAGCCATAAGCATTATACTTCCAAACATTGATGTGACGGCGATGAGTAGATCCTGTGGAAAATAGTGTGCAATATAAAATAGAGAGACCAATTTGAGGAACCCTTGTTTACACAACATGAGAGTCAATACCATTCGACTAACCAATAACCTGCCCCGAGTCAGGATTGTAACGAAGTTTCACCAGTCTGTGAGGAGTTTCTTCTTCACCTTCTTCCAGTTGAAAAGTGGGAAGAAAATTCGAAACCTAAACAGTGAAAACCAGTGTTTACCTTTCAATGAATGAGGTTTTTAATAATATGAGGATAATTTTAAGCTCAGTTCACTGTACTACATACATTTTCTCCTGCTTTTGGGTCGTACAGAGTTGCATGTGGACAACCCCATGCTATCCACACCGTTTTGGCCCTTTGGACATAGCACAAACTTGTAATGGTTGACAGGAAAAGGGTCTCCAGCTGGTGACGAAGCTTGCCATCTTGTGACCACACTCTTACGGTACGATCGAAAGATCCAGTAAGTAGCCTGGCAGAAAAATAGGATTTATATATTTATATCTGACTCCACTCCTGCCACAAAGTAAAACTTTTTAAAGTATGACATACCATGTATTGTTTTCATTGTCCTTAACAAGGGACATACAAGTGATGCCAGCATCATGCGCATCTGAATTTTTGTGAATTAAATCCAATCCTTTCGTCCCTGGATACAATGTTGAATCATAGATACAAAGTTTTCCATCATAACTGCGATGAAGATAATTCAACAACTTCATGTCTACATTTCTAGCATATGTTAGTATGCAAATTATGCTTCCAAATCAATTTAAAAATATAGGTGAAATAACAAAACCAGAGCTGTGAGGTCTGATCCATTTTTGGGCTACTGAATTAAGAGTTGGCACTTTTTAACTGACTTCGGCTGTAAATTTAACTATTAGAATTGTGGTATAATTATCCACATCTGTTTTTCCCTGTCAAATTGACTACCACCATCATTTCACTTATTTTTCACGTCACATTCCTGCTGACATCAGCAATGTTTCAGGTGGTGTATTGCAAATATTTAATTACTTTCAAAGGTGTCTGAGGTTTCATGAAGAGTGGAGTCTAATGTTTAGTGTGCTGACTTGACATGCAGATATATATCCACTTACCCAGCAGTGTATACCCGTGACTCATGGCATATTATGCAAGGCACTATATCGTGGTGATGTTCGGCAACAAATGGCTTCCTTAGATCTATTACATGACCGTAATTTTTCTGGGGATCGAGAGAGTAAATACAAACTTGGCTGTTAAAGCCACATATGAGTTGCTGTCTTCTTAGATTGACACACATGCAGAATATAGGACGTTTCATCTAAACATATCACATACAAGTGTAAATTAGGTTGAATAATGTTAAAAACAATGTTTGGAATGTTGGTAGTTGAATTTTGAACAATATGTGTAAAATGCACCTATGAATTAAGAGAAACTTTGGACTAGTCTTATGAAATGTGATTCTCATTGAATAGTACACAACACAACACTTTGAACATATTTTTTTATTTCATATAACTTACATTTATTCTGTCAACGACACCTCCACTACTTCCCCAGGCAATTATCATCCCATCATTGGCTGACGATAATAAAAGCTTTATTTCGCTCCAGTAGAAAAAATCAGTGAGCCAACCTTTGTGTTCTTGAGTTGTCAACATTAGTTTACCATTTTCTTGCTCCCACCATTTCATGAGTCCATCTTCAAAGTATTCAAAGTGGATAATTGACATAACACATAGAACATAGTTAACACATAGTTGCAAAATTGTATATATGTATATAAGTTTATACGGACCCGACCTCAGTAGTGTATTCAAGGAAATATACACTGCAGTAATTAGGTATGTAGTGCTGGAATATACGAGTTTATTTGATCTTGGGTGGTGATAATGTGTACGCCATTTATTTTGTTTAATCCAAGTAGTGCAGTCATCATATTCTTACACTTTGATATAATTATAACACTGGGGACCAGTGTCTCAAAATCGATTGAAATTTTAGCATGCTACCATGGACCAATGTGATTTAATAATAATGCAAAAGTCTGGTGAGGATTTGGAAATGATCATACCCATAAAATTTTAGGTCACCTTCAAATCCAATAATAATTTCTCGTCTCAATGAATGAAATCCAATCGCAGTAACAGATCTTGTGTGAGTGTCAGTAATCGTGAACTGTTTTTCCATCGCCATGTCCGCCCTTCTCCAAACCGGCAATTACTTTC
>QXVX01007741.1:1014-21682 GCA_013436065.1 Halocynthia aurantium
CTAATAAAATAGTATTTACAAATATATCATTATATATCCTATAATAGATTTTGCCGTACATGATCATGGACTTGTTTCGCGATTTGAGAGGTTTACCAGGACTTTTCTTGGCAACTATATATTCGGCAAGCTTAAGGTATCCAAAGAAATATTTAAAGTTGTCCTCTGCTTCTGCGAGCATGGTGAAGAGATTGCTGACATCTGCGGTCTTACTTAGATCACGCAATTAAAATACTGCAAATTGATTGACTGACTAAAAATTTCGGACAACATTTCTTGGCCTAGACTTCCCATTGAATTGAAACATGCACATGCACAATCAACATCTATATTTAAGCCAATAAAATTAGCTTCCGAATTCACAAGGTCCGTTTCCCGTTAGCCAATCAATTGTGGTATTCTAATCACGAGACCTTAGTTTAAGAAGACGTTAAAATCTAAGCACTCCATTTTGATTCTATACTCCTACTAAATCTTTTAAAGATTAGGTACTAAGTAAGCTATACTGCAATAAAACCTTTCCTTCCAGCACTGTGTCCTCGGGCATGAACGCTATGGCTACAGTAATTATGGAGGATCTAATTCAACCATATACAGACTGGAAAGAAAAGAACTATACTCGATTTTCGAAGGGTAACTTTTTAGAAAAATTATACAGCCATTAATTTTTTTTAATTTTCAACCAGTAAATTGTGTTTTTTACCTTCACAGCAACTACAGCTCTTTGTGGTTTTTCTGTCCTTGGTATGGCATTCATTGCTTCCCTATTGGGCGATTTAGTGTCCAGCGCGTTGGGTATTTTTGGGTTCACGATAGCACCTCTTCTTGGGGTTTTCACTCTTGGAATTTGGTTTTCTTTCGCCAATTCGAAAGTAAGTAGCTAAGAAAACCTTTTTTACTATTTGCAAGTCATAAACAAGTTTCAACAGGTCGAATATTTGTAGGGAGCAATTGCTGGTCTGATAAATGGTATGACTGTAGGGGCATGCCTGTTTTTCGGAAGAAAATCAATCAACAAACCAAATGCATTCATGCGCCAACTCCCTCTGCATTCAAACCTTTGCTCCTCGCCTTGTGAATACTTGAGCTTTACGAATGTAACCTATCGGGACGTATACAGCACTGTTGATCACGATGACATCGGAAACTTTATCTCTGGGCCAGTCAACCAGACCATACTTGAAAGCTTCTATTCTATTTCGTATTTTCTTTTTGGTCCCATTGCCTTCGGAGTCACGCTATTTTCTGGAGTGATAGTGAGTCTACTTACTGGTAAGTCTTGCCGTTTTACTAAAGAATATTCTGTTGCATTTTTAGTTAAAACGTTATACAAATGTATTCGCATTTTGGTTAGGCGGATGGCGAAGTAGAAATAGCATTGACCAAAAGCTTCTTCGTCCGCCTTTTGAGCACTGGATATTTTCTTGGATTCCAAAAAATGTTCGGAAGATTTTAAATTACGGATCGGTTTGGGAAGAGTATAAAGTCGTGAGCGAGGACGAATTAGAAATGAGGAATATGCTACATACATGTCATGAGCATCATGATAAAATTTAGAGTGTACAATGTTGTAGCCTGTTATGATATATCCTGTGTTCCGTCGGATGAAATTGCTTTGTTTCAGTCATGTCTCGATATACCATGATTTTGAAAGGAACCGATTAGAACTGTAAAATATTTTAACCATTATGTACCATGTAATTAAACACATGAAAGGATGTGGCAATCTTAGCAATATCACGACCGTGGTAGGATAGAGTGTGATTTACGCATATATAGTATGTTCAGTTATTGAAAAAAGTGAAAGTACGATCAGTAGGATACTTCTCAAAGAAAATAACATGGGGGTAAAAATGACCATCAGTGTGTAATGCATAATCTCATCTTTTGTACCTTTAGCATAGATAGCAAGGGGTCGGATAGCATAATAACTTTTGTATGTTAAAGAAGGTAATACCATGACAGTGTCTGTGAAACAAGGGAGTTCAATGATCGAAAAAATATCATACATATGGGTGGGTGCTCACACTTACATGTTGCTCTCATATCCCGAGGAGAAGCAATCAGGAACAATTCCGATTTGATAATCCGTAATGCCGCCTTGTAATCCGTAAAATACTAACTAGTCTCCTGATCATTGAACCACAGTTTTAAAGTCTTCGAACACTTGGTGTCTATCTTTCGCAAAGCGACATGTGGTGCTGGTTGGTTTGGTTTACTTCTGCGCCTCCAATTTCTGGTAATAGTTTGCTTTCTCTTTTAAAGAATTTGTGGGTTTAGCTACTTGTATTCGCCTCTTGTTAACATTATTTTAGTCTTCTTCTCATGATTTATTTTTGGAACATTTTTTGAATGCAGCAACGAGAGGCTAGTATTCCCCAACCATTTTCTTTTTTGTACAATAGCACACACAGGCGACTTATGCACTGGGCGATTTGATTAGTTTCAACCAAGTTTCGTATTGAATAAATCAATATTTCAATTTCTTATATTTAACCTAGTTTTTCTGGCGGCGATACCAATTTTCTTGATTTCAATAGTTTCCAGTTGGTATTGACTTTTACTGCCTACAAGTTTGTTCAAAGAATTCAATTCAACCTTTGTATATGTTTACCACGTAGGGTTAATTTAATTAGCGGATATTGTGATGGCAGAAACCCTTGCTGCAGAAAATGGCAGTGGCGAATCTGCCAATTTAACAAAGAAGATTATTCGGCAAGTTGAGGTACAACTCCTTATCAGGTGTATTCATCATGGTAACAATAAAGCTCTTATATGAAGCCACTCTAAAGTTAGATATGTAAATAAACTTTTGTAATTGCCCATTGGCAACTGTCGCTCCTGAGATAATTTAGCTAAAAATTGGGGTAAACATGTTGTATATAAAAATTCATTATTTAAATAACATTTATAATAAATTCAAGTCCATTTTGTGTTTGGAGAAATTCCCCATTTACAATTCGAGGAATATTGTTTCTGGCTGGTAGTAAAATTTATTTGTAAGTTAGAAATTGATGCTTTTTTTCAGTACTACTTCGGGGACTTCAACCTAATGCGTGATACATTCATGCAAGAGAAAATGAAGGAGGAAGACGGCTGGTTCACTATGGACGTCATGCTGAAATTCAAAAAACTATCGAGTTTATGTTCCGAGCCCTCCACCATTCTTAAAGCTCTTGAAGAATCCAAATTCGGATTAATTGAAGTATGATTGGTTACATTATATTTTAGACTTTGTCGAATGCCTTTTCCGAGCAGTTTCTTGTTAACGTAGTCTACTAATCTAAGATTGACGCTGAGAGTCAAAGAATAAGAAGAAATCCAAAACGAAAAGTGCCACAAGATAATGAAAATTATCGGATGCAAGTTAAGCAAAGAACTGTGTTTGTCGTATGTATTTATGTTATTTATCTTAAGCTTGAAGCGAATTATTTGATTTCTTAATTGTGAAATCGTACATTTGTAATTTTCAGGAAGGATTCCAAGATGATGAAAGTATCGATGCCATTACTGAATTTTTATCAGAATACGGACGTGTTGACGGTGTCCAGCTGCAGAGAACGAAGGAAAAAAAGTTCAAGGTTGTGAATTAAATGCCTGATTTAGTATAGCCACTATTTTTACCATATTTATAGGTATTTATTCCTTTATAATTTTAGTAGCAGTAAGTTTTGTTTCAGGGATCTTTATTTGCCACATTTGTGAAAAAGGAAGATGCAACGAAGTTTATCGAAGCACCCATGGTGTACTACAAGTGCAATGAACTCACAAAAAAATCGAGGTAGGCTTGATTATTAAATGTACACCCCGGATTATTGGATCTTGACATGTATTTGGTAACTGTTTTTAGGCAAGATTATTACGAAGAATTGAAAAATACAAAGAAAAGAAAACAGTAAGTGATAGGTACATATGCGTTCACACAGAACAAATGGATTTGGAATCTAAATTTACTTTCTAGGTCAGATGAAGCACATGAACAGCAGCATGATGACCTGAAAGGAACTGTAGTTGTACTTGTGAGTAGCTGATGTGGGGAAAAAGTTATTTGTACAGTGGAACTCGTACTAAGTATTTTATCATGACAGGTCACAGGGTTAGACGATGAAGCAATTACTCACAGGGATGTCAAAAATGTATTCGAAACTTCCGATGTTAAAACTGTTAGATACTTTACAAAGTTTGATAATGATTCCACCAAGGTAACACTAGATAAGGCTCTGAAATCAGTTAGCGTTAATATTAGACTGCTAAAATTCTCTGCTTTCAGGGTGGTCTCCTATTCTCTGATCCCAGAACCTCTGCTGAACTACTTCAGATACTCGAAGAAAAGCAAGGGGGCAAAACGGTCAAAATCAAATCAACACAAGTTTCTTTCGCTGAACCGAGTGAGGACGACATGAAAAAAACAAATGATAAATTTCTAGAATTTCGTCATTCTTTCACAAATCGAGGTCAGTGGGAAATCTGAATTTGCCTATACTTGATGGATTAACCATTATACAAATAGCATATACTCAGTGTCCTACACTCTGGTTGGAAGGTTGAGATTGTTTCGTTTTTAGTCCATAACCATTTTCATGTCAGCTCTTCAGTTCTGCTGTAGCTGATGGAGTGTTACGAAAATGGGAGAGCGAATAAGAAGTAGATCATTCTCTACATTGCAGGGATTGTTTTAATCTCTGTGCTGAGATCGATTTTCTTCAGTACGATTTGTGAGAGTGGACAAAAGGATGTTGCTTCCTTCTGTCCTAGTTTGATAATCGACATTCCTTTAAAACCAACCCATTAAATTAAAGTTGTGGCCCTAAATTGTGGAGTTATTTGTAAGAAGTGTCTCTGTGTCCTAATTTAACAGATCACAAGTGATGAATGCATATGTTTGCATTAGGTAACAAGAGAAAGCAGTCTGGGCAACATAAGAAAAAACAGAACAAGCGTTTTGGGAAGAAGACCGAGTTTCATAGTGATGAAGAAGGAGGTGACACTTACGGTATGCACATTAATTATATTTGCTTCAACATTTTACCATGTGACCCAGAACTAATTTAATTTCTTAGATGTTAGCAAACCAAACACCACTGAGGAAGATGCGCCAGAGCCGAAAGTTGCAAAAACCGAGTGAATGCAAGGCAAACTACTGAAAAAGTTCACTCCTGTTTTGTGTATAGAGTTCCTTTTTTTCACTACCCAGTATCGGCAAGTCTTTTATTAGACAACACTCCAAGTGTGCGCCGATTGCACGGATTTTCTGTATTGAATGTAGTGTTCCCTGGATTTGGGATGCTGTTCATTGTTCTATACTTGGGAGAGGGGGGATTAATTGGCTCATTCATTTTGTTTAGCATATTTTGGATCGTTGAAACCAATTTTAAATACATTCAAATAAAAGGTAGGACTTGAATATGTTGTGATATTAGTGGTGGAGTAGAGTTTCAGTATTTGAAAGATAATTTCACAGCTTGTGGATCCGAAAGTTCTTACTTACGTATACTGTATTGTAATTTTACTTTTCCGAGTGACGTAAGTAAGTAGGAAGTAGTCTTTAATGTGAATTACATAATGTAATGTTATTGATTCATCATATTGTGTAGTTCGATTCATTCCTCTGATCTTATGCTGAAGTCTATATGCATTTAATGTTAACCAGGAACGAACGCTATAGAATAAAAGGTTTGATATTGTTATTCTATAATTATTTGATTTGCAGTATGCAAACTCCATTGCTGGGATTTTGTTGCATTCCGTATATAGAAAGGATGTGTCGAAGGTTTGGAGGAATGTCTAATTTCAAGGAAACGGATATTTTTTAGTGGTATTTTATTTGTAATACTAATGGTTTTATTATGGATAACAAATATCTCGATATATATTTTTTGAAATACTCTATTCTAACTATAACATTAATTTCCCATACCTGGTGGTATTCCTTTCCTTCACGATTATTTAACAAAAGAGTCTATTGACAAATGTTCTGTCGAAGTTACAGAAGAAATATGTCAATCGTGGGTTAGTTTGGGGTCGGTTCGACCTCCTAAACTAGTAAATTGTATATATGTATAGTTTATCTATCAGATGACAAACGTAGATGGTTATGTAGACATGTGGCACATAATGGAAGCATTACAAACAAGATATATGCTAACACAGCAAATGATCAATGTTATACTTCGTAGTGCTGATGCAAACAACACCGTAACTACGATAGAAGAAGAAGTAAAAAACTGTCTTGAAAAGGTAAGATCACGTTTGATCATCAGTTAGAGCCCAACTAGAAGTACTGAATTACAGCATATGTTTACAATTTCCCAATGTTTACATATGTGAGGTTTGCATGATCCTCATGCAATGATAAAATAATGTGTGTCATTCTTTCCTAGGGAGCTGATGCAGATGGTATGCCTGGAGCATCCATGCTGAGGCCATTGCACGCTGCTGCAAAAACAGGAAGATGTGGAGTAATGAAGATTCTTCTCAATGCTGGAGCAGATGTAATTGTTTGTGTTCAGTATTCAGTAGTATACTCCATGTGAATATGACTCGATTTTAATGACATTATTTTATATTGCAGGTAAACAGTATAGATGCTTTCAACAGCAGATCACCTCTTCATTATGCTGCTGAAGCAAACTTAGTTGTAGTTAAACTTCTTCTTAAGTACAATGCCTACCCAGATGCGAAAGATGGTAATTCTCTACATAGTAGTTAGTGCTACCCATGTTCACATTTGTTATCGTTCACTTAAGATGTCTGATAATATATCCAGCTGATGGTAACACACCTTTGCATTGGGCTAGCTACAAGAACAAAGTCAGTTGTGTCAAGTGTCTTCTTCAGAGCAAGGCTTCGGTGAACGCTGTAAATATGAATCGAGATACACCATTGAGCTTTGCTACAATGAAAGTAAGTTCTTTGTTTCACATTTTTATATGGTATTTATTATGCTTCCCCAATATGTTGGGAGCTAATGACCCAATACAAAAATACACAATCCTTTGCCTAAACCAGAGGTTCTCAACGTTTTTTCCGTATTCCTCCCTTACCAACCCCAGACGCTTGATCATTACAGAAAACAAAAGAACGAAAAATCAACCACATATTTACAAATTTTCATTCAACTCTAATGATAACCCTGAGCCTCGTGCTGAGAAACTAATAGTCATTTGTCATTACAACTCGAAGCTAGTAGGTGAATCTAGATTCTAGAAAACTATCATGTAGCGCTGATAACATCAGCCCTTGCCTAAACAGTAAAAACACCTAGAAACTATTCTCCAAATTCCTCCCCAATTCCGCCCTTGGGCAAATTTCTCCCAGGAATTATAAACTCCTCCTTTAGGGAGCCAAGTGGCTCCGGTTGGGAACCACTGGCCTAAACATTAGAAATATAAAAACTGCTGGTGCTAATACAATATTTATTGGACGTTGTATAGTGTTTTCCAGGCATAAAAACTTTTTGATAATAACCATAATAGTCTTAAACTTATGTGTTATTTGTTCCAGGGCAATGCAGAATGTGTACAAACTCTACTTGAATTCGGAGCAGACACACGGCTGCGCAACAACAGCGGGAAAACAGCACTGATTCGAGCAGCAGTGATGCAATATGGGTGATGCTACATATCTAAATAAAAATTCGAACTTTATTGCAATGGAGTTACCATCGTGACCATCATTTTATGTGTGGTGCATTTAATGGAATCCCATTAGTAAATTTCAATAAGATTTGCTGTTATCTGAGATGGCGTCACACGAACAAATGTCACAATGATTTAATTGCCTGGAAAGATTGTTACAGTTTGATATAGTACGGGTTGCGTCAGTAGTCATTTTTCTTTTCTGAGTTTCGTCTCAAAATTGTCATCTTTTAGCATTTAAATTTTAACCAGATCGCCATCACAGTAGTCCTAATGTGTATACCAAAAACCACACGTAGTAGGTAATGTGATTTAACTGCCAACAATAAAATTAAATCGAGTTCCGAATTCTGGTTGTATGCATCAAGCGATTTGCATACTTGTGTGATTCATTGTGTCATTGAATAGGTGATTCAAGCATGTCACCATCTCACCTACGCATAATCGACTTGAATAATTGATTCACTAATTTGGTTAAATTAATTCTGACTACTGTTTTTCACAGTGAGCTCAACTCATACAGTGACAATGTATGTTTCGATCTACTTCTTCGAGCAACTGGGCGATTGGCACTAAAAGAATATCCTGAAGAACAGGATGATATCGGCATATCTTATAGGTATGTAGTTGCAATGTTGATGTATTACAGATGAATGAGAATTTTGCTAAGAAAACTTATCTGTACCTTCTTGGCTTATTATAATTGAGTTTCCCTAAAATAGATTAACATGACTGTACTTCCTCATATCATATTTTCATTCTCAAGTGACAGGGACATGTATAATTTTCTGGTTAAAATCGCTTCCCAAGTTCCATCTCTCGGGACTCTTTGCCGGGTCACAATCAGGAATACGATGGTGGGACGGTAAGCTCAATTTCATTACCAGTTATTTTCAAGCTTATCCTCACTATACAGCTATTTGTTTTTATCCAATTTCAGATATATGCCGGATGCTATTGGCTCACTTCGTCTACCGAGAGATATTAAGGATTTTTTGCTGCTGCATGATTCTAGGTAATCGGATCTCCTGCTTCTTGAAAGCCCCTCATCTTTAGCACAGCGATATTGAAATTACCTATGCACTCACTTTACTTCTGTTTATTTCTGTCAAGATAGTCAATATTGTTCCACTGGTACAAGCCAGATTACTTATTTTTTCTGCCTTGCCTCTACTGCTCTATATCCTTTATTGAAAATGCACGTTGGATGCATATTTTGCATTTCTCTGACCTACCTAATTTTTTTCAGGATAAGAGTGATATGATGCTTATATCTAGTTTACTAATGTTTTTATTATACTAGTTTCAATAGCCTATCTCAATTTTTAGTTGAATTTTTATCATGCGGATTTCATGATTTTATTATTGAATAAACTTTTCTAGTAACTGCTAGCTGTTTAGTACCTCTTCTCTGGAAAAGCATTAGCTTTCTCATATCACACATTTGTTGCAACTTTTAGAGATAAATGTACCGGTGGCCATAAATACAAAATGATATCAGAAAAATTTCAATACTATCTAAGTAAGAAAAGATCGGGTACACTAGAACAGGGGTTGCGACCCCGCAGGGGGTTGCACGACGAGTTTTAGGGGTCGCAAAGTGTACATCAATTTCCAGTTTCGAAATAGATTTTTCCGGGGTTAACCTGAATCAATCGACCCAATTTTTTCAGGGAATATTAGTTTATGTATTTTGTCTCAGATGTGCTAATTTTAGCTTGATTGCACCAATAGAAGTTCATTTATAAGCGTCGATTGTACTTTGCCATCTAGCGGTTGGAAGATTTTACTTCATTTATCGGTTATAAATGATCCAACAGTGACATCTAGCGGTTGGAAATGTTTATATAACCATGTAAAAATAATTAACCGCTAGATGTCACTGTTGGATCATTTATAACAGTTAAGACTGTTAAGTGAAGTAAAATCTTCCAACCGCTAGATGGCAAAGTACAATCAACGCTCATAAATCAACTTCTAAAGATCCAGAAACTCCGGCGGCTCACATACCCAAGGTAGTGTTATTCGGAATAAATGTTTGTTTGTGGTTTGTTCTCGAGTACTAGAAGTTAAGATTTATCTGTTCCAACAAAATTTCTAAAATGTATATTTTGAGCTGTTTATCACTGTCAAACATGAAGGGTCGCGGAAATTTTGATAAATTAAAAGGGGTTGCTAGCAATAAAGTTTGGGAAGCCCTGCACTAGAGAGCTATTATACCAACAGTACGATTGACAATAAATATGATATACTGTATTCTAACACGTCGAGGTTTCCGAGTGACTGCACTTCTACTATTTAGCTTCAATATGAAGTGCATTATATAATGAAAATAACGGAGAATTGTGAATTTTGAAGTTTAATATTTATTTTGCACTATTGGCTTTCTAATGATTTTGATGCAAAGTAATGGTTATCACTGTTTGTCATGTCACTGTCATTTGTTTCCCCTCAGTTAAAGTTAATAGTTTTGTACCTGGTTCTTGCACTGTGCAAAGTTTATGATGGCTAGCCTTACACAAACCCCAGAATGGAAAGAATTATTGAAAGATTTCAGTCAGTTTGGTGAATCAATGCAAATCAGGGATCTCTTTGACAGTGATCCAGACCGCTTTTCCAACTACAGGTATGTGAGTTGCATTTCATTGCCGATTACGCTCAAATTCACCAGTCTTCGACGATCTAATATCTGTTGAACTTTTCTTTCTTCAGCTTGAAACTGGATACACCAGAGGGTCTACTCTTGTTAGATTTTTCGAAGAATCGCATCAACGAAACGATCTTGAAGCATTTGTTTGATCTAGTAGGAAATATATCTAACATTCAACATATTATCTTCCAAAATCTAATAATTAAATCCTACATATTATTTCATATACATTTATTTCTTCTAGGCAAAAGGCAGAGGTGTTGAAGAAATGAGAAATAAAATGTTTAAGGGTGAAAAGATTAATTTCACTGAGGTATTTCTCTTAACTTTAATTCGTATTTGCCGTTCCGTTCTATCCGAACGCTATTAATATCATATTTTATTGTGCCAGGATCGGGCTGTTCTTCATACCGCTCTGCGAAATCGCTCTAATTCTCCTGTCCTTGTTGATGGCAAAGACGTCATGCCAGAAGTTAATAGAGTGTTGGCAAAAATGAAAGGTTTCTGTGAGGTGAGCAATGCCCTAAGTATATGACAATAGCCGTGAAGTTGATTTTTTTGAAGTGCAATCAAGATTTTTTCTTTATTTTAGAATGTTAGATCTGGCCAATGGAAGGGCTATACTGGAAAGGCAATTACTGATATAGTAAACATTGGTATTGGAGGTTCAGATTTGGTAAGTTCCTTGGTTCCCAGGGTAATGGAAAATTTGGCAATATTAGGGCAATCATGAACAGTGTGATATACGTGAGTGTGAAAGTAAGAGTTTTGACCTGTGATACTGCTTTTGTGTCGTAGTGGTATAAACACATTAGATAAACAAATATAGGAAGCACTGTAGAAGGCATCCCTGTTTTTTTCATTCAACTAGTTACTTGCAATATACTATTTTTGGGAACGCCTACCTCTCATAGAACGAGGGTGTTTATTCCATGTCCATTTTAGCTGCATTGTATGTTTATAGACACTAATGCCTATCTTGTGTTGCAGGGACCCCTGATGGTTACTGAAGCACTGAAACCCTTCTCGAAAGATGGACCTAACGTACACTTTGTTTCTAACATTGACGGCACTCATATACAGAAAACACTTGATGGGCTCGATTACGAGACTACTCTCTTTATTGTGGCTTCCAAGGTAAGATCGTACCTGTATATATTTTTATGGACTGTGGACCGGTATACTATTAGTTATTCTAATACTATTACTATATTTTTAACCTTGAAGAATATATAACTATTCCTGTGATAAATTGAGGTCTCCCTCATCCACGAAACCACACTTGTTATATTACTTAAAGTTTGATGAAACCGTCATGAAATATTCATTTCTTATATAAATGTCACACTTTGTGGTATCATTCAGGTATGATAATCATAATAATATTGTTCTAATAAATGGGTTATACTATACAGGGGGGATTTGGATGTTATTTTCTTTCTAAGATGTGGAATGCAATGTTGTTTTTTCCACTTTTGCTTAATGCTTGTAATGGGTATCTCAATTGCCTTTCATCAGGTTTTGTTAGTCATTGGTGTGAAAATAATAAAACTAGTACCAATGAATTCACATCCTCATCACCATCATTTCCTGTATCACTGTATGGAACTGTTACTTAGCATGAATCATTTTTGGAATGGCAAAGGAATATTACTAATCCACCGTAGTATGTGTAATAAAAAAGTAATGTTTTATATAATAATACAAATGGTTTTATATTGATAATAGAGATGTGTTGTTCCCTCTGCAATACTGTGGCCAATTCAATATATTTTATATCCTTCACGCTTCCATAACATAACATAAAGAGTTGAAGTTGATAGAACTAATTACTGCCAATACATTAGTGTCCGTCATTTTATTGGGAAGATGGGTAACTGTAAACATGGCTTTTGTTCCTAATATCTGGATCGGAGTATCTATAGTCAATTTGGATATATTTTTTCCAGACATTTACCACCCAAGAAACGATAACCAATGCTACTTCTGCAAAGACCTGGCTCCTGTCAAAAGTGAATGGAAAGCCGGAGTCTGTAGCCAAGCACTTTGTCGCCTTGTCAACCAATGCTGAGAAAGTTTCAGAATTTGGCATAGATACCAACAACATGTTTGAGTTTTGGGATGTAAGTTCCTGCTATTAGCATAGTCTGTTCATTCCTCAACCGGATGGTTCTTTTCATAACCATTCTTTTTTAGTGGGTTGGTGGAAGATACTCTCTGTGGTCCGCTATTGGAATGTCAATATCTCTTCACATTGGTTAGTACTGATAATTTTTAGGAGATGCTTTTTCTTTAGTTTTACAAATGCTTGAGTGAGAACTGCTATTTAGGTTTCGATAACTTTGAAAAGCTTCTCGAAGGAGCACATTTCATGGATGAGCATTTCTCGAATGCCCCCCTTGAAAAAAATGTTCCAGTTATACTGGCTCTGCTCGGAGTGTGGTACAATAACTTTCACGGAGCCCAGACACATGCACTTCTTCCGTATGATCAATATATGCATAGATTTGCAGCATACTTTCAACAGGTTGGTCATAAGATAATTCGACTATGTTCGGCTGTAATTTTCCTTATCCAACTATTTTCAACAGGGTGACATGGAATCAAACGGAAAATATGTGACTCGCTCAGGAGCCACAGTGGATTACTCGACTGGCCCTGTAGTTTGGGGTGAACCTGGCACGAATGGTCAGCATGCATTCTACCAACTGATCCACCAAGGAACCAAAGTGATACCCGCTGATTTTCTCGCACCTGTCCATTCTCACAACCCAGTTGCTGATGGCAAGCATCACAGAGTAAATTTTTTACCTTCCATATGTCAAATTCCAGAAATTAGCTTACCTAGTTTACATTATCTTGTGCGTCTTCATTTTTTCAACGAATGTACATCGACACATTGACTTCCTCTAAGGAAGTTCAAGATGGAGGAATGGAAATGAATGGAAATACTACAGGGGGTAATAATGTCACTACTGAGGCATAATAATATAGGTGACATTTACTGTACATTTAAGTCTGTTAATGCAACCCTGCTGCAGGGACAACTCAAATAAATGTTGAAGTATCAATGCCTTACGAATTGGCGAGGTTTTTTTCGTCTTACTCTCGTCAGATTTTCCAAAAGTGGGAAAGCCTGAAATGGGTTTTACTCAATTGGATTAAATAGTAAGCCATGTGACCTTTGGTTTTCATTTCCCACATAGATCCTACTCGCCAACTTTTTAGCTCAAACAGAAGCTCTGATGAAAGGTAAGACAACTGCTGAGGCGAAGGCTGAGCTGCAAAAGGCAGGGACGCCAAGTGATGCACTGCAGAAAATTCTTCCTCACAAGGTATAATGTCATAGGCATTGATTAATTCCACACGTAGTATGGCCTTCGTTTTCAATAGCTCATTCCCACAGGTATTTCTGGGAAATCGACCAACAAACTCGATAATGTTTCAAAAGTTAACTCCGTTCATGCTTGGCTTGCTCATCGCAATGTATGAGCATAAAATCTTCACCCAAGGAGTGATCTGGGACATTAATTCCTTTGATCAGTGGGGGTAAGTGTTTCTACTAGTAGAAAATACCAGAAAGGATTTCTAGAAATGCAACTGCGTTTTTGTTAACAGCGTCGAGCTTGGGAAACAACTTGCAAAAGTTATCGAGCCTGAGCTGGCAGCTGCGGGACCAGTGTCCAGTCATGATTCTTCAACCAACGGTCTCATAAATTTCATCAAGTCCTAGATTCATGGTGTAATATTCAGAGAGGTTACGTGCACTTTATAACTCATTATTTATATATGGATGTTCAAAACAAGTTCCATTTTTTAGTTTAGTTCAAGTACAGTATAGGCATTTATTACCACATCTTTGAGTGCAGTATTGTAACGATTTTCTTTTGCTTATATCCAAGTTAAATTTAACTGCGATCAATAATAATAAACTGGTATGTGTCATATCGATCTTGATTTTTGTATACCATTCATGATAAAGATGTGGCACTATTAGGTATTTATAGAATAACCGAAGAAGGTGCAAAGAAATATAGGTAATTTCTAGAGGGTGGTCTGGTCTGCAATCTGATATTTTTCCTGTAACGCTCTTCGCTACACCACCTTGCTCGCAAATTAATGCTCTGAAACTTGTTCACGAATCCATGACCAAACTCTGAAGCGACTAAACAAAATCTATCAAGTTCTACAGGACGTGTATGCGTATTGTATGAATTGAATAGTGTTTTTCGAGACACTGCCCGCGGCCGATGCGTTAATGATTGACGAAAACTGCTAGTGCAGCGATTATCCGTTAATCACAGCCGTTTTGTAACAAAATTTAGAAACGGGTAGCGATGAGATATCGGTTTACTTCTAATACGAAGAGCTTAAGATGGTTGCATTGTCAACTATAATTACAGGCGTTATTTATATCCCTGCTAATGAGGCTGAAAAGCGATCGATCAGCTTCCCATGGTCGTGTTACAGTAGCAGTTATCCTAGGACCTAGATACAGCAGGATAGTTCTGCAGGAATTTGTTGCGACTGTTTTTCCGTGCAAATATGGTTTAAATTTTGCTATATTGTGCATTAGCGACCCATCTCGATTAGCAATGTTTTGTTAATACTGTGAAAATATAGCTATTAAGAACACCAGTGTTCGTAGGGAAATGGAGCGTAACTGCAAGCAAGGTGTTGAGTACGATGGACACCTTTGCGCTGCGGCTGTAGGTAATATGGGAGAAGCGATAGTGTGCCAACAGCTAGTAATAGTGGTTTTGGTGGTGGTACTTTTATTAAAAACTTACACAACAGAGTAGTAATATACATTAATGTATTTTCATCGTCTGTAGCGTTCGCCCTGCTTTAATATTGTTATCATCTTCGTCGTAATTAACAAATAAACTGTCAGCATGAAACGCGCAGCCATAACTTCAGCACTCTTCAAAGCCACGAAAACATTGTGCAGTGCCAGTGAAGCTACATCTAGAGCTTTGCATGCAACAAGGTATGTGTGGGCTCAGCCATTCTCCCCGATAAGTAGATAATTGTGACCATACGAGAATAAGGAAATCATGTACTGTTAGACATGGCACCGAGGCTGGGTGCATGGCACCTGGACCGGAAGTTTAAAGGGGCCCAGGAAGTTCCTGTGATATTGTCTGCTTAGACATACACAAATTGAAAGAAGGGCGGGAAGGAACTTTGGCCCCCCTCTCTGATAAAATTCCACTTGGAGGCTTTGCTGTTAGATAGCAAGCAGCCTGTAGAAACTGTTGAGAAACAATGTCCCAATCATATCTATGCATACATGTCTCACTCTTGGGCTTATAGAATTACCAAATCAACGCCCCCTGGGAGGGTACAAATATATGTGAAGATGTTGTGGTTAATCAAGAATCTTGTCTATTCAAATACATGAGAAGAATGAACCTATACTTAGTCTAAGATTGCTTTGGGCCCCTTATATATTTGGGCCCCCAGGTAAAGCTTATTTTACCATTTACATCGTACAGTATTATAAAGAACAAAAAATATTTGCACAAAGTTAAAGTGGTATGGCCAATAAATATTCCTGTGTCTTCCCTATGCAGTTCATATTACCCTCAGAAATTATTAAGGGCCCCTAGTGACCCATATGGCTTCCAACTGAGAACCACTGGGTTAGGGTATAGATTTTGTCAATAATTGCACTCACTGGATTGTATATTAAACTGGTTCCTAACGTGTTTTTGTTTCTCGATATCATACAGTTCACTTCAACATGAATCAAGTCCTTCTCCTCTTTTGAAGCTGACGGATAGTTATGTTCACGCGTCAGGAAACTTATCATTCACCGGTACTGTGTTTTAATCATAACATCTAAAGCAGGGGTTCTTAAACTTTTTTGGCTGCGCCCCCCTTTACATCTTTGAAAAACATTCACGCCCCCCCTGACATAGATCTGAGCTTCCCGCGGGCCGNCACGCCCCCCCCAGTTTAAGAACCCCTGATCTAAAGCATAAAGTAACATATTTAGTTTTACTTTGAAAAGGAACAACAGTTGGGGAAATGCTACTCTCGACGGTGGAAAAGACTCCAGACCAGGAGAGCTTCGTTTTTTGTGATACCGGGATTCGATTAACCTTCGCAGAATTCATGAAGGAGGTTGAGCCTGAGAACTATTCCTAGAATGCGTTTAACCAAATTACCAATGATGTTCTGATTATCACATATCTGTTACAGGTGGATCAGTTTGCAGCATCCTTGCATAATTTAGGACTGAAAAAGGGCGATTGTGTCGGTATTTGGGGTCCAAGTACCATAGAGTGGGTTCTCACCCAATATGCAACAGCACGATTAGGACTAATACTTGTGAGTTATTTACCGACACTGATAGTTAACAGAGGTTTTTGCTTAGATTATTAGTTTCTTTATTCTATAATCCCGATGTTAGCTTTACACTCATTTTTTCATGGAATCGTTCATTTTTGCAATTACAGGTCAATGTTAACCCCGCCTACCAACTGCGAGAAGTCGAATTCGTCCTAAAAAATACAGGCACGAAAGCCATTGTATCGTCTGCTGCATATAAAACGCAAAATTATTATAAAATGCTTTCTGAGATTTCACCTGAATTGTCGACCTGTAGTCCTGGAAAATTAAAAAGCAAAAAGTAAGTCACCTGCTACATTAGTTATCAGTGAACAGCACTTGAACAGTTTTATCTTTGCTACAGTATACCCGATTTGACTACTGTCATTATGATGGGAACAGAATCCTTCCCTGGAGCATTTAGTTTTGAAGATGTGAAGCAGATCGGTACGTCAGCAGATGTTGCTCAAGTTCACAATATATCACGCTCACTCGATTTCGACGAACCGATCAACATTCAGTTTACATCTGTAAGTTATGACGAATATACAAGTACATAATTTGAATGCTTCATTTCTATCTCTTTTCCATAAGGGTACAACAGGTTCCCCGAAAGGGGCCACTCTCTCTCATCATAACATCATCAATAACATTAGATGCGTTGGAATGCGGATAGGCTTTGATGATTATGTAAGTTTATTAATATATATTGTGCATTTTTGTATGAGGTCTCCTCGTCTCCCTGACTTGTGAGAGTGTTCTTGTCTCCTGAAATTACAAGCTTCTGAAAAAACAGAAGGAAAGTCATAACAATAAATTACCACTCGAGGCTCTCTGGAGCCCAATTTTTTTTTAATGCTGTTACCAACCCCTTGACCTGAATTTCCTATGACCTTCATTATCTGATGCCATGTATCGAAATATTTACACTTTTTAATTTGTTTTACAGTACCATCGTATATGCTGCCAAGTTCCTCTGTACCACTGCTTTGGCATGGTTGCTGGTAGTTTGGCGTGCAGTGCTTTTGGATCGGGTGTGATATTCCCGTGTGCCGGTTACGATCCCGTTGCCACTCTAAAATCACTGCAAGAGGAAAAGTAGGTGACACTGTAATACATTTATCAGCGAACATGGTGAAAAATATATATTCATATATCTTTCTATATAATCAAGGTCATTCCGTGTTCATTAATCATGTATGTCTTCATTTCCTCTCTCATTTTGTAATAAGGTTTTTATTGCCAACTCTCGTGTCAAATGTCCCGATAACGTTTTATTATGACACAAGCACGACAAATGCTACAGTTGTACAAGACAAATTCAGCCAGCTGCTGAAGAACTACAGTTAAAATATTCAACAACAGCATCTAATTAAATAAAATTGATTAATCGCATGATCAAATATTCTGCTGAAGGCTTTCTCCTTAATATTCTTGCTAGTTGTGTTACTAACAATTCTTATTCTCCGTTTCAGGTGCTCAGTCATTTATGGAACGCCGACAATGTTCATCGATGCCTGCAACCATCCCGACATGCCAAAATATGATTACAGCTCTGTAGAGAAAGGTTACTAGAAAATTAATATCTTGCTTGTTGTAGCTACTGTTGTTGCTTTATGTAGAGTCCAGCAATTTAGGCACAAATGATAGCTTTGCCATGAAGTCAATGTGTATATTTTTATAGGCGTTATGGCGGGATCTCCATGTCCTCCCGAAATCGTCCTAGCTGCTGAAAAAACGTTTGGTTGCAGAATGTTGGTGAGTTGTGGTTGATTGAATTTCTAGAGTTGTAGAGCAAGCTTTGCAATGTTGTAGCTTAATTGTTTATAATCAACTAAAGAATTGTTATAGCTTGATATATTACATATTCCTAATACTAAAAATGAAATGAAACATTCAAAAACGATATCACTGAAAAACACAAATAAACATCAAACAATCTACTAGATATATAATTAATGACGATACATGGAAAACACACAAACTTACTTAATATAGCATGCAGATATGAATTCAACTTACATCACAATCATTTTAAAATCATGATAGTTGATGCAAAATGATCCTTAAAAGGGGATCAGTTTACCATCAAAGTGATATAAAAGAGAGAGATGCTAACTAGTCCTGCTGAGCTATTATCAATTGGGTGTCAAAACAATACAGAGAAAAAAGGTTGGCTATTATAGTTAGAAAATATCCCTCTGAGATTTTACAAAGAAAGTGATTATTATGCGAAGCTCATTATCAAAAGTGTGTTAATGACATGCAGAGGAAATTGTTTGAGAAGACAGGAGACCTAAAATCTCTGCAGCAACTCAGTTGTTTCCATGGGAAAAAAGCATAGAATTACTTTATAGGAGAGCAAACCATATAAAGGCAGTCTGAGGAAGTGAGCGGATGTTAAATAGCAGAAAGTCAATGAATATCATGGAAGTAAACTGTTAGTACTGTAATATACCAAAGCTTGCATGAATGGAGTCTACTTTTTAAGTCCACCTGCAGGAAGTTTAGCCATGATGTAGGTAAACACCTTACGGGGTTGTGTTATTCGAGATATACTTGCTAAGTTCAGCTTATATGAACAGAAAGTATCTTCTCTAAGTATTCACGAGTCTTTCAAGCACAATATGTGACCCACAAGCTGTCTGTGGTGTAAGTAGAGAAGAGGTATAAATTTTTAGTTGGTAAATGTAATGGTCCTCAGGAAAGTTTGGTCAGTGTTGTCTAGGCCTTAAACCGGTCTTATACAATGGAAAAAAGTTGAACAGTTGAATCTGAGATCTAGTTGTAAAGTGATAATTTTATAGCTCTGTAATCATACTAGATATTTTCTTTTTCAAGTTCTATAACAAACTGTTCACCGTGCTTAAAATACTGCCATACTCATTACAATCTAAATCATGGCTAGGGCACCAAACCTATCAGTATTGATACTCCTTGCCATTGTTGTACTAATGTACGACCTGGTCCAAGGTGAACCATCCTGCCCGGGACACTGTGTATGTAATCCTCGTAAAAAAGAAGTAAATTGCCAAGTGATAACAATCGCTGATATGAAAAGCCTTCCTACGTACGCGCGGGTCATGAACTTACATGGCGACTTTACTGGTTTGCTTGGCAAAGGTGCGTTCGAAGGTATGGGCCACGCCACCCATCTGCGTCTTCAAGAAAATAATATAAGTGTTATTGAACCCGGAGCTTTTGAAGGATTGCGACGTTTGACTCATCTGTACCTGAATGCGAATGACTTGACGATCTTGCGCCAAGGAAGGTTCAAAGGAATTCAGGCTCTGAAGGAACTTTATCTCGAAGAGGTAAATATAGATTTGTGTTCGGTTTAGGATATGATTTTGAAGGAAATTCCTCTTTTTGAACTGTCTGAATTTGACATGATTTCAATCTTGCACCGACCGCAATAATTCTTTTTTTGAAATTGTCAGAATGCCATTCAGGAAATAGAGGATGAGGTGTTTAAACCACTTGGAAATTTACTGGTACTAGATTTACAAAACAACAATCTGGATTCACTTGGTGACAATACATTTACTGGATTGAGCAAACTGAAAGTCTTGACCCTGTCGAGCAATGCAATACAGGTAAATCTTCGTCCCTATTCATAACCGATAAGACTGAAGTTTGTTTTCTAGGATTAATTTTAACTTCCCTATTTTCCTGTCGGGATTTTGATGAATTTATTTTAAAGCTCACCATTCGTCTTGGCTATGATTCACTGATTTGTTTCAGATGTTTGTTCTCAATGGTAATTCGGTTCTTTTTCATTACAGCACATATCTACCACGGCCTTTTTTCCACTAAGAAATCTACGTAAACTTTTTCTTGATAACAACAAGATTTCTTCTATTCCGGAAAAAGCCTTCTCTGGTGGAGCTCTCTTCAGGCTCCTCGCTCTGAGCCTGAGAAAAAATGAAATCCAAACGGTTGAAGAGCATGCATTTACTTGTGAGTATATTTGAATAGGGTTTATTCAACTTAGATTTGTGATTCAGAGCAGTACCAAGTAAAGGAGGAGTTTTAATTTTTTTTT
>QXVX01007747.1:0-34988 GCA_013436065.1 Halocynthia aurantium
AATACCTTCTAAAAATAGCGCCGATGGCAATCACTGAAATCACGTCCCTGTACAAAAACATCGATCTTTAAAATAACGAGAATACAAGTCAACCTCATTAATATTTGAATTCACAAATTATGACACTACTTGAAAATAGTCTTATTAAAATTACAACTGCACCTTTCATGCTTTCACTTATGCAATTAGTTTTAACAATCTAAAGGCTGGCTTCAACAATAAATTATTGGCACTCCCTTGAAGTGGCGTGAAGGACACGTGTCATATAATCCATACCTTAGATACGCCTCTAGCTATGACAACAGGATAATTATTATAGTATTCCTTTTTTATTGTNGGAAATTATTTTTAGAGTTAATAGCACAACTGCTTCTTCCTACGTTTGTATTGGTGGAATTTCCTCGTACATTGGAGATCACGGAACTTGTGGAGATTTTGCAGGTATTTCGCAATTTACTGGTAATTTGGGTTATACGCAGGCCCGGTGCGCAATATTCAATGCCACACACTCAGACATACAGCAAGCGCATAAAAGCACAACTTTATGTGTGTACTTTCAAGTAATAGCATAGACCGGGGTTACAATAAAAACTTTTTCGCTCTAAAATATTTCAAATATTTTGTATAAAATTTTCTGCCAATCCAAAGTCAGGACCGAGCCTTATTTTATACTACCTGGTCTTTGTATAATTTACCCCTCCACCACTTTCACCACCTTCTAATATCGCAAACATATATATAGTGACATGCTGTATTATCTATTCTTTGTTTACGACAGGTTGGAACGGGAAAGCCGGTGACATCGTTCACGCCAACGAATCTAGTGGTTCTGCACATTCGCTTGAAGATATATCTTCCCCAATTCTTATATTCTATCGTTAATGCTTCTTACCCAGGGGCTCCACTACATTTCAGTCTCCAGTTTATGTCTAATTTCTGTCAGAATTTATCAACTATCAAGTTTCCCAGTTTCCAGAATTAAGCGAGTGTCACGAAGCACTAATGACTTCCATAATGTTATTGTTCATGCTCAATCAACCGCTGTTATCGCAGTAATATTTTCAACTTGCGTTCCAACACTTGTATCTATAGTAATACATCACTGATATTGACTGACATTTATTTCTCAGGGATTTATTTCTCCGTTTTTTACTTTGATCAAATGTTTTGTCGTCACTAATAAGTCAAGATCTAAATACTGTTTCGTATCCTTGCTATTGTAGGCTCGTAGACAAATTAGTCGTTCCTGAACCACAAAATTACTTTTTGTTATTAAACTTATATTCATCTTTCTCTCTTTCTATATATATTAACGAGCGAAAGTTTTTTTATCTTAAAATAACGTCGCCATTTCTGAACATTTCTCAAATTTGAGAAGAGGGTCAATATGCATCCCAGAATAATGCATGACCGAAGAGGGTCCATATGCATCCCATAATAATGCATGACCAAAGAAAACTGAAAGTCATGTCACTCTGCTATTATACAATGCTTCTCTGTTCTATGCTAATACTAATGCTTATTGCTAATGAATAAATATCTATAACGGTAATGTAGCAAAAAACTGTTCGCGAAAACTGATTTAACTTCAACGTGAACGTATTTAAGGTAAAATAATACAGAATAAGTCAGTAAAAACACTCACTGTTTTTCCCAAGTCTTCATGACGTATCCAATATAGAGTTGTCATTTGAAGGATTTATCCAAGTATACAAAACACTACTAACTAACGCTAGGTATTTGACTGGAATTGCATTGCAATTTCTATAGAGAATTTATGGCACGAATAAAGCTTAGATTGAAACTAAACGAAATGTGAACAATTACAACAATCATTCCTTGGATTTCATCGCTATTAACTAAATAAACTGATCCTGTACTGTGATATAAATGAAAATATCTGCTTTCCTGCTATGTACAACATTGCTGAATAGTTCAATAAAACACTGGTACAAGTATAACTTTTATTTACCATACTATTGCTATAACTTTACTCTCTTCAGTTGTTTGGCTAGCAGAGGTTTTTCAACTGAAAGATAGTGAACAATACGAGATTCATATTTTTAATGATCACTTCTCCAGCTATACTGTAGGTTGTTATGAAAATAAAGCAATAAGAGCACTTTAAGTTGTCCTATAACATATATCGTATATGACAGCGTATAAATATAATCTTGAAGCGTTTTTAGTTTCACAGATATATTAAACTATTCCTCAAGCTTACAGTATGTTGTAGAAGGCTCCAGACCAATAAATAAAGTCATCTAATTCTTTCCATTGTTTTTGGGAGTTACATATTCAAGCACGAGTTGCGAATTTGATACGTTAACGGAAATTGTCGTCGTCACAATACAACTGCTTAAAAAAGGATTATAAAGTGTGAACTATGAACTACGCGCTTTCGTTGTGTTTTACTAAACTGTGTAAAGCCTTTGAACCACCCACTGTAGTGTAAATTAAATCATTTGATTGCGTTGGTGAGTGTAGCAAGTTTCAACGTATATATAAAATAGCTCAAAAACTTTAGGTCAACGTGTAAGCATAAAGTAATCGATATATCATGATGTCATTGAACAGTGATATCTTGACGCTAGGGGGCGTTCAAGATGCTCATGCCAAAAAATAATTTCCTGGTATTTGGATCAAATTCTGTTCGTTAAGCAAGTAGTTCGTTAACCGTTCAATTCGATTTACGACTACGACGTGAGTGTAAATATTTATATCCGCAAGATGGCGCTAAAACGCTATATCGAAGGTTCATCACAACAATGAATAAAACTGTATCTACTGTATATTATTATCCACTAAGCACACGTTTTCTTCCGCCGGTAGGCGCTATGGAGATGAGTATTAATAATCACTCTATAATTAAATTATATATCCGCAAGATGGCGACAAGAAGCAATCTCGAAGATTTATCACAACGTTAAATAAAACGGGGGTGGGAAAGTGTTTCAATGGATAGCGATATCGTCTCGTAATCAAAAGGTTGCGGGTTCGATCCTCTCCAGAGTCATCTACGTGTCTTTGAGCAAGCTCATATTCACCCAGCGGTATAAATAGGGTACCGGGGTCCGTAGGGTGTACCGACAACGCTGGGGTCACTGCAGCTATGATGGTGACCTTCAATGAGGTTATTATAACCTCTTGGTTTCATCATTATCCAGTCAGTGACCATATGTAATACCATCTCACAAACTCCCGAATAAAATCTAGAGAGCCTTTTTCAAATAATATTAATACTAAAAAAAGGTGCTCAATAATCAATGCGTCATAAATTAGCAGATAGCAGACTGGTTTGTAAACATTCGGGACTTTGTTACGTGTCTGCCAAGCACTTCTATACTAGCTACGCGTAAGCGACCTGTTTGATGATAATGTTCAACCATTTGTACCCTTAGGCGTTCGCAGTATAGGAAATTGTACATGATACGATACGTCGTTAAGCATACAGAACATGTAGACAACATCAGGAGCGTTTGCTGTGTCTGTTCTAGGGGAATTCAATGGATTATACTTCATCATTACATAAGTTAAATCTTAGATTGCTTATTGAAGATATACCAAAAGATAATTTATCTTTAATTAGCAGCAGTAGTACAATAAAGTAGATTTAGGATAAGGATAATTTAGCCGTGATATAAGAAAAACGAGGAACAGTTCAACTTTTCAGTAATGTACTAACTAGCTACAAGTATAAATAAACTATCAGCAGTAGTACAATGAAGTAGCTGTATGGTTTCCTATTCAATCCCATCATATATTGCTTAAAATAATATCTTTTGAATCTTGATTGAGAAGATAGAGCTTATAGAAGAAAAGGGGATAAGTTAGCCTTAATAAAACCGAAAAAGGAACAGTTAAACATTACAACAGAGTTCCCCAACCTTTTTTTGCCGTGGACCCCCAAACGCTGATTTAGCCAGGATTTTGTTTGGGATGGTCAAATTATACTACTTGCAGCTTAATTCAACTACTTAATCTTAGTGTACTTAGTATTTGATAAAAAGCGTACAAGGATACCACATCTCTATTTCGTTTATTTCAGTTTATCAGTATTTTTGGACCCCCTGTAATCGCGCTGTGGATCCCAGAGGGTCCATCTGGCCCCCATTGGGAAGCCCTGCTTTACAGTAGTGTTGGAAATATACAATTTTGATATTTGAATTGTTCGAGCATAAAACTTTCGAATGATTAATGTATAACGCTTACATTTACAATTGCATTACAGATAATGTAAACGATCAAAGCCTAGGTTTATATTTCCACGAGTAAGTAGCACTTGTACTTAGTATTCTAACACTCTGACCCAATCCTCATCTCCCGATGTGTAGACGTAGGCTTACTATGAGTCGCAACCTCCGACTAGTACTCCTGTGCTTGTTAGTATACATAGCTTATCATAGCGTGAAACGTTACAAACCAAACGTACAGCTCAAATTCAGTCGAACGTTCGAAAAATTCTATTCTAATTTCGGAAAAAGCGATGAACAAATGCCAGAGGATATGGAGGAACAATTAAAGAAAATTGACAGTAAGTTTAAGGCTTACGACATACTACAGACAATTTCTTATGCTTCCTCTGCTGTGCATACTCGAAGTCCGCTAGTCTAAAGGCCTACCCGGGCACTTTTTCATTGTTTAATAGTCATAACATTTACACAGTCACAACTTGTCAAACCAATGTAATTTACCGCTTTTTTACAAAGAAATGAAAGTAATGTATTACAGAGTTCAGGCTATTGGCCCGGCCTTCCACAATATTTTTTGCTTCTTGCCCCCTGGGAAAAATAATTGCGAAACGTATGACATTCTTAAAATCCAAAGTTTCATGGACCAGACCATCACACAAGACCATTCATAAATAATTTTGCTTTTTAGAAATCGGTGAATATGATCGGAAACATCGTGACATTCAGATACAGGAGGCGGATGGAAAATTAAAGGAGCAAGTTAAGAAGAAAGTCCAGGAGAAGAAGAGTGAGAACAAGGAGAAGCAAAGAGAAGAGAATCAAGCGCATTCCGATGTGAGTTTAAAGATTTAGCATGGGCCGAATTCACGAAATAGGCCAAGTAGGCCATTGTTCAAGGGCAACCGGGATCCAGGAGCCCACTCAATTATATAGATATTATATAACCATGTTTCAAGTGTGGAGACCGGGATTTCGGACAGTGTTTCGTTTGCTTTTACTCGTGTTTGGTTCAACCCTTTAATTTGATTAGACGGGTTTGATTATTGATGTGTTACATTGCGTTGAAATTCTTATTTCTCACATTATAATGTTATGTAATACTTGATGACATTTGGCCATTGCAAAATAATCACAGTAATATATATATGTATATATTGATTTTTGAAACATGCAAACATTTCTATAAATTTGAGGGGCCCAATGATGAGCCAGGGTCCCACGAGTAGATAACTCCAGACTTAATTACAGGTATTCATGTGATCTGAAAAGCATTCGTTCATATTCAATTCATGCATTAAGGTGTCTGAGAATCTAAAAACGCAGAAGAAAATTGATGCCATACAAGTTGCAAAGGATAAAAAGAAAAGTTCAAAAACGAAAAACAAATCTAAGAAAAGCAGAGAACCTGCAAATGGACAGAATAAACCGGAGCCTAACGCCCGACGTTCAACTGACGAATCAAAAGACTGGAAAATTCCACAAGTGCTGAAGTTTATAAACAAACAAATCGATCGATTTCAGGTAAGTAAACAATTAATATTCAATAAAATTAAACGCAATGTATAATAATATAGAGTGACCACTCGATTATCCGAACCCTTGATTATCCGAATTGCGAGATCTAACATACCTAACTCAGTTATCCGTTGTATCGAGGGTTAACTGTATTAATTTTCACAGTGTTTATTATCACAGTATCACAACCAATACGTTGCAGTTTCAAACCTCAGTCTAAACAATATCCATTACCCAATCATCAGCTCACATTTGACCCAGCTGTATAAATAGGGTACCGGTAACGCTGGGGTCATTGTAGTGATGATAGTGGCCTCCAATGATGTTATAGTAACCTATTGGGGCCCATCAAACCCCGTGAGTGACCGTATGTAAACCCATCTCAATATGAGTTCCCAAACACGATCTAGGAAGATTTGAAAAAATTAATAATTCTATATTGACAACCGCGATGGCGCTAAGAGAATCCGACAAATGTCCTCGAACTTGAAAAAAAGAAATAACCGCAAGTTGGTGCTGTGGATCGTAAGTAATTGTAACAGAACTTTGAAAGCGCGGGAAAGAATGAATTGAACACCATCTAGGAAGATTTCTAATACAAAATTAGGCTCATTCTGCTAATTTACATTGCAGGTACAACATCAGACTAAAAAGGATTTACGACCAAACCAGTCTGATCCAATTATATTGGTCTGGACAGCAAATGCATTCGCAACGGAACACAAATACGATCTCATCGAATATAAATATCCGGATGTTTGTGGAGGTTGTGTCGTGACAATGGATCGTTCTGTCTTGGACAGAAGCAAAGCAGTTGTCGTATTTTTTTCGCCCGAAAGAATTAAAAAGAATGATTTTCCTCCATACAGGTGAGAAATCATAATATTTTTAATAGAAGCAAAAGTCTACAACACCCGGTATTCCCAGGCGGTCACCGATCCAAGTACTAACCGGGCCCGACGTTGCTTAACTTCCGAGATCAGGTCTATTCAACGTGGTATGGTCGTAGACGAAAGACAAAGCTTAAAGTTCAGTTTTGTCGTGCGTAATTTTAACGTCACCTAACGCTTATGAATGAACTTCATATATACATATAAGTCTCATATGCACAGCAAACTAACTTACTAATGAGCATTAGGTGAAGTAAATATTTCTAACCGCTAGATGTCACTGTTGGATCATTTATAACCGTTAACTGAAGAAAAAACTTTCAACCGCTAGATGGCTAAGTACAATCGAGGTTGAGTAAATAGGAGGTTGATGAGACTTAAATAAGGGATAACGGCTCCCGTTAGTTTGCTGTGCATATGAGACTTATATGTATAGATTCGTTATGAAATTCTACATTCATTGGTGTGTTATATATAGTCAGACGGCAATTCGTCCGCGAGTTATTAAGGGTTGTTCAACGCAGGGTCAAATTAGTCTGGCAAATTCCACCCTTATCGTGAAACGGAAACTGATGGGGGGTCTAAAGTTATTATGAGTGAAACATTTTTACTGAACCTGTTACTTTCTTGTAGTTTAACCGTTTTAAAAAGTTCAGTTCTAACAACAACCTACAATCGTAATTGAGCCACCATTACAACCAATCAAGGACACAATACATTACCACAAAGCAATACGAATAATATAACACTAGTATTCGACATAATGAGTATATTGAAATACGAGGTATGAGAAATGAATAAAGTCACGAAATATGCGCAATAACTTCATATCACAGTAAACCACGAGATGATCTACAGCAGTGATCCCCAAAACTTATTTCGAAGCGACCCTAATTTCCGGGAAAATCGGAATCAGAGGGTACGACTCCCAACATTGGCAGATAGTTTACAGAGGAAAATATTTTATAACGAATTACTTACACACTCTTTTCATGAAGATAAACACTCTGTCAGATCACCTTGTATATCTAACTACCTTACTAGCACGCTGTATCTAAACAAGTACAATTTTGAGATATTCTGACGTAACAGTTAATTTTCTGACAGCAAAATCAGCTAGTAATACATTGATTTTGCCATGTTTTTACATGACATGGTGACACAGACGTTTATATGGAAATGTTATTCAAATAAAACTGTTTCACAAATGTCACGAAACAAAGCTGTTTCATAAAATGCAGCAGGCAGAATTCGGAAACGGCTCGAACAGCAAATGTAGTTGTAAACCTTTATAACGAAGTACCAGTGTACGTACATACGTCGTTCTAATACTATATTTTTGCTATTTGATATCACAGAAAGTCTGATCAACTGTACGTATTCTGGCACAAAGAAACCCCGTCTAAATTCGTGGCCTACAAAGACTTACTGAAAGACAGGAGACTCGACAAAGTGTTCAATTTCACTATAAACTACAGAAGAGATTCGAGTTTTCCATTCTATTTCGGCAACCGCGAGATGGCGCTAAGGGATTCCTACAAAGGTCCTCGAACTTGGAAAAAAGCTAACCGCAAGATGGCGCTGTGGATCGTAAGCAATTGTAACAGAACTTTGGGAGCGCGGGAAAGGATGAATTACGCGAAAGCAATGATGAATGCAGGCTTGAAATTGGACGCAAAGGGAAAATGTTTCCCTTCTAATAACAAAGGATCGTTCACATACAAATTAGCGCGCGAATATAAATTTTATTTATCGTTTGACAATTCAATACATTGTCCCGACTACGTTTCGGAGAAAATGTGGCGCAACGCACTCGGATCCGGGACAGTGCCGGTGGTTTGGGGACCGACTCGCGAGGATGTGAAAGCCATAGCCCCGCCGAATTCGTACATACACGTCGATGATTTTAAGAGCCCGGCTGAACTGGTCAAGTATTTGAAATACTTGGATAAAAACGATACGGCTTATGCGGAGTATCACAAATGGAGGGAAGATCCTTTAGACGCGTCGGTAAACTACGAAGATATAAAACCGGGAGATAAATCACCATTTTGTAGGCTTTGTAAGACTTTGAAGCGGCCTATGAAAGCGGGACAGTATAGAATACCTTCTGTATATAACTGGCTTTACGAAGACGGTTATACAGATGACGTATGCCTAAAATCTGAATTATAAGAATATGAAACGTTCCTTAAAACCAGGGCTCTTAACCTGGTTTCCATGGACCCCTGCACACATGAACGAACTTCAGGGGGTCCGTGAAGGTCAGGTAAAGGTCAAATAAAAATTCAAAATTTAACTATACAATACTGTACTATACTTGATCTGTTCCAGGTCGTTCGAACTATGAATTTATCGAAGTTCGAATCAATCATCTCGATTAGAAATAATGAAAAGTGAATTATTCCGTTCCCGATCCCTAATCTGAGCCCATTCTACTAATGATGGTAATACTTGATGATATACTGACGTATGATGATGGAAGACATGTAATACAATGTTATCACTTTCTAAACATGAGATTTAACGGCTGGAAAATAATTATCAAGATCAGATACAATTCTTGTTCTATTATGTTCTTACAAGCAGGCATTAAAAATCAAAATCTCATTACTAAGATCGAGTTATTATTAACACTCCTCGTCTCACCATGTCATGAGACTTATTACATTCATTCTAGCACTTCACCAGTCACCTATTTCCTTGTAAATCTGAATCACAGTTTCGATACAATCTAAGCCCTCTCTTGCACACTGCTAACCTCACTACCTACATCGACTACCACTGCTAACAGACTAACTATATCGTTATCAAGTAACCTAAGTGAAACACACTCTTCGAGCGTCTGTGTGGCCGTAATAATTACTTATACAAGCGGTACGCAATAATTGGTAGTAGAAAGCAGAATTACAGTGATCGGGTTGATTACAGAATTAGAATTCAAATTAACGACAAAGCTCATATAGATATTTTCCACATTATACAGAAGAGAAAGCCAGCTTTGTGTCAGACTTCTGGATGTATACGAGCAGTAAACACATCGAGCGCAATTTTCGAAGTACAGTTTTCTACTACGCGCGCAGTTCGAACGTAGAAGCATCAGTCGAACTCCGAATCAAATTTCTCATGAATTTAGGATTCGAAGTCTGGGTTGGGCGAAGTACCAGTCACCACTGTATTATTTGTTAACAGTGAAAATAAACATCTAAGCTCATAATGCACGACAGTAAGTTTGTGATTTGTCGCGAGAGTATTTTAAATTAAAACTTCGTTACCACCAGCATGAATTTTCTGCTCTAGGAACGGATTAAATCACTTCCCATTATTTCTAATGGGGATAACTGTTTCGGACTTCGAACGGTCTTCTGGAACAGATTCAGTACCAAGTATGAGGCTCTACTTTATATGCAAAAGTCTTTAACTTCTGTTTCCATTTATATTTTGAAAAAAAACAAAAGAACAAGAAACACAACTTCAGTTCGAAAAGTAAAAATAAGAAATAACTGAAAAAAAAAACAGAAATATGAACGAAGAAAGTTATCAACCGAATAATAGCAAGGAAACCCAAATCCTAAAATACACAGATATAACTTACGATAAAGAAAGAAACCCTCTTTAAAAATATCACCCCTGAATAATAAAAATGAGTAAAATAATGAATTTTTTATACAACACGATTTGGAGCAGCAAAATTCTTAAGAAATTTGAGCAGAATCAGTGATTTTCACCAAAATAAGGGAATCACGGTTGATTAGAGGAGAATATATAAGGCTTGCCCAGAAAGTTTTGATATATTTCACCATTATAAGCAATCACATATCGTTAACAAACATTCTGGCCAGGTTTGCTTGAATATTCCATTATACAATTAATTGTGACCAGAATGTTTTAAGAATTTTTGAATTATATATACAGGTAATATATCTCAAAACTTAGATAGTACATAATTTGAACGATAATACAACATAACTGAGAGATGTCTAGAATGTATTGACAAATTTTCTGTTCAGGGTAAAGGACAAATGTCTCGAAACATAATGGTCAGCTGAAACTACATGATTAGTGTCCAGAATGTTTTGATATTCACATACATATGAAGTAGCAGTAAAAAGTATCAAAACTTTATGGGCAGACCTTCAACAGATTGTATACATTGAAATATCCCGGGAAATATTATGTAAAAGCAACAATTCCACAGCTTCGGCCGTCCTCCTTAATTTTAGGTTTAAATCCTTTGTTTTACAGGCGCTGGCAGCAGAAAGATCAAAAATGCACATCATCATTTTTTGGCAGTAAAAAAATTGCGATTGTAAACGAACAGTAACACAAAGAAACTGTATTTCCTGATTGAAAATTGAGCGAACTTAACCTCAGACCTGGGTACAGTCGCATTGGGCTGGACTGGTGCATCCAAAATAGAAGAAATTCATCAGTAACATATTTCAAATCCAAAAATCAAAACCATGGTAAATGAAGTTCATTGTCATACAGACAGAAGAGACCAATAAACTGCCTTTTTTAACTGAGAAATTAAGAAAACTTTTTCCCTGTGTCAAATAGCACGAGGATTGTGTGGAATTCAGGGTCGGACTTACCCACTTGTTGGCCCCAGGCACATAAGTAACCTTTTAGTGGGCCCCCCATTTACAGAAATTCAAATTTAATTTTGGCGCATTATATATATTTATGTATATGATGTTTACAGTACAACCTCTACTGTAACCACTATTATACCCATAACCAGCAATGGAGATGTATCTGTTTATGTAATGTCCATCACTGAACCCAAAAAGTATTGAAAGGAACAAAGCAGCTAAAATTAGATTATTTCAAAACAAATCATGATTATGAATCAAAAATGGAACTATTCATGCGCGAGACAGTCTCACTAGCACCATCTTGTGCGCGGTTCGAAGTAAAAAAAAAACATTTACATATTTAAATTCCGTTAATAAGACCAGAGGTTTCGGAACTCGCGTTTCGTGATTTTCTTTCTCGCTGTCTTGACCTTAACGCGCTCGACAAGGCTTTCGTTTTACTGAAGTCAATTTCCGTATATTCTGTCGCATAGTGTCCCCCGGGCGTTCTCGGGGTCAGCGGGGTTCCAGGACCCAAACCTGACGAGGCGGAAGAAGCCCCGCAGCTGTAAAAGTCCCCGTTTTTTGTCGAAACCTCAATTGGTACATAGTCCACGTTATGATTGGTGAATGCCGAGGGTTGCATCATTGAGTTCCCGCTGTTCGTCACAGCGTTATTAAATCTTGTCGATACGAAGTCGAAATTAAAGTGGATACCGGTCCCCACGGCCGCTGTGGCAGGTAACGGTGTCCCAGAAACATCCATGCTCGCGTTAGCAGTGTTTACATAATCCCTAGCGGACATGGGTAAGGAAGGGGAAAGGTTAAAACACTCGTGATGCCTCAGGATCCGGGGACGATTTTTCTTCTTCCCGCGTTTCCTGCCGTTCTGCAGCATCCATGGGTCGCTGGGTAAAAGTGGGGCTGTAGTGGTCGATATAGACGTTAACTGGGACGTACCCCCGTTACATCGACCCTCGCTGGTCGTACTGTTCCCGTTTAAACTACCAATACCCGATGTGCTATTGCTACCCGGGGTTAATGGCACGTGTTCACAGTCTGAGCGCAAAGAATTGGCACTGATACCCCTCGGGGTAGTTTCGGGGGAATTGTGTAAGGATACCCTCTCGTTTTCTGTGATATATGTGACCCCTTCTGTCAGGGGAGAGTATTTGTTCTTTATTTTCTGAAACTCCGCGAACACACTGCTGTTCTCGTACTCAACAGCATCTGATGACACCGTGTGGTGCCTTGTGTGATTTATCGAAACCGCTTCGCTCGTGTGATTGTAAGAAACAGTATTAACGGCGCTGTTGTTTCTTCTTCTGTGAAGCATTTCCTGAAAAATAGTGAACAATGATTAAATTCAACACATCTAAATACCGAGGAACCTGGTTTTTGTCATTGATTTGATCCCGGAAGGGTAGATATGAAAGTTCTCTTACCTGTCTAGTGCTAGGAGCAGGCTGCAGTTCAAAATGTTGTGGAAGCGATCGTTGACTGCTTTCTAACCTTACACCGGATAGACCTATAACAAGGTTGAAATTGTGGTTAAAAAACATCACAAAGAATTCTAGGCTTGAAGAACTTATCTCATATACACTAATGTTATGACCCAATATGTTCAGTTTGTCATCCTCAGTAATTTATGTGGGGGGCATGTGCTTGGTTAGCCATCATACACATTTTCATAGTACATTACTCCCATCACATTGGGAAGAAAGTATATGCTTATATCACCAAGAAACCTAGGCTTGAAGCTAGAAGCTAGAAGTACATTATATTCAAACCTGTATTATGTGAGGATGCGCTTCCTCTTGTCCCGGGAGTCGGCGGAGTGTAATGGGAAGTTGATGTCGACGGATGATGTGACGTACTTGCTAATGAAGTAACACCGGGTGGCAGCAAACTATTTGCTGTAAGGGGAATACCGTTTGTACCTGAATGTGTTGTGTTGTAATAAGGAACGCTCGATGATGCGACTAAAAAAACAAAACAAAAATATCTTGAGTATGTTTTGTGTTCCAATACTTTTTGAGTTCAGTCATTGAGATAAGGCTGGATCAACCCTAGAGAGACATTACATAAACCAATACATTCCCAGCGCTGGGTAATATAATAGTAATGATAGACTATCCAGACATTGACTATCCAGCATCCTCAGTTACAGGGCCATGCTGGATGCCCAAAGGTTTAATATAGAGACCTCTAATACAGCTCTGACACATTTATTGAATCTCCCAATATGTCTGAAATACCAAAAAATGTTTTCAAATGAAATGAAACTACTAAATGTAAATGTAGCTAGCGTCAGAGACTCTATTATGCATTTGTTATTACTAACATTATCCAGGGACTTGGTCTTACAACTAAACTAGCCCAGGCATCCATCACCTACTACCTTCGCCTATTAGTTTACAACATGCTATGGTGCCATAAGCTGTAGCTTTCACTGCTCAATAATAAAGAGGCGTCAGTGGCAACCTTTTGATCATTTGCCTCGAAAGAAGGACAGTTAATGCAGTGTGATAATGAAAATTCTAGAAATTCTCGCTTTATATTTATTATTATTTCAGAACTTCTAGACGAGAGATAATGGTTGTTTTTCTGTCGCGAACTCTTGACATTTTATCAGATCAGATAAAGAGTAATTTCAGGAAATTATCTTCAAAGTAAACAGACTAAAACGAGGTGAGTTGGAACGAGTGTCATTGATGTACTGATTATTTTCAAGGCTAGGAGCTTATAGCTTGAAATGAGAATTTTTTTATTGAAATAGCTCCAACATGGGGACCATCCTCCCTTGTATCGTCGGAGTGTAAGACTATATCACATTCTGGTAAAAATGTATTCACCTGTTGTTTGTGCAGTCATTACAGACATTTGTCGGGGGTATGCGATGCTCAGCGTTCGCGAATGCTGTTCTTGGATTTCTCCCCAGACAGTTTTCAGTTTGTCAAATATCTGTGTCGCTCGATGACATTTGAATAAAAATAGACCTGGAAAAACAAACGACACATGAATAAATGTACAATGACACATGGTTGCAAAAGTTTAGTGAAAAAATGAATATGAGGTTAGTGAACTATTATGATATAGTGTAAGTATTTACAAGCATACAGTGGTGCCTCATACTCTGTACTTAATCCGTTCCAGGAGGCCATTAGAACTCTCAATTGTTTGAAGTTCAAATCAGTTATTCCCATCAGAAATAATGGAAATTTAATTAATCCGTTCCCAGAAATTCATGCTGGTGTTAATGAAGTTTCCATTCTAATCATTACCGTGGCAAACTCGACCGTTCACTGCAAATAACAGATATAACCTACTACATAGATGCTATTTAGCATTCGAAGTCTGGAACTTACGAAGTTAAGGTCATGCGAAGTACGAGATACCACTGTATTTATAATTTTTATTTGATGCTAGGACCTCAGCAGTGCCTTACACTAAAAATATAATTTGCAACTGAACATAACCCAGAGTCTATTTTAGCCCAGATACAATTACAAGGTACCGTACCTTGTCCAGTGTCGCAGCCATGTCCTGTCTCGATCATTAACATATCTTCATTGAAACCGTATCGATGTAAACATGCGATCGGCCATGATGCCATCATCTTTTTCTGTTTGCTATGAACTATCAGTTTCTGACTTTTCACTGAGAAAAGAATGAAGAGTGAATGGTCGATAAAAACTCTCGCTGCATTCAAATCTACTAGCGAAAATGCGCATGATCACATTATTTTTGGCGGAGTCTGTCCTCTGCTTTGAGCAGCAATTATTGTATTTTGTAAAATATTACAAACGACAACATTATGATGGGCATCGAACTAGTACATCTGTGTACAGCTTAGTACGGAAGTTGCACACAACACTTAATACAGCCTAATAGATGTGGAGTCTTAACATCATATCCAAAAGCAATTCTTAATCACTACATAAGGTCCTTAGTAAACTAGAGGACATAGCATACTACTTAAGACTTGTGGTTTCATATATTTATAGAGCGACGGTCCCACGGGGGAGTCAGATTACCTAGGAGGTTAAGCCCGCAAAATGAATAAATTAAATTGAAAGTGTTGTACGGATTGATATGCGGGCAGAAGGCCAAATACTCGACATATTTAGTCAGCCAGTAGTCGAGACGGTAATGCAACAAACAAACAGTAATGTCCGTAATATAGAAAGAATTCCAAGCTTATACTCCTTTATTATCCTGGGATAACTAAACTTCACATGACATTTCTGAGTAAAAAGTGGTTAAATAATATTTTACCGGGAAAACATCTTTGCTAGCATGTATTTTCTTAGGATTTTTTACCTTGAGTCATTTGTGAACCTGCTAAGGTAATTTTGTAGTTTTGTCTTATGTTCAATGTTACTTACCCCAAACATCAACCCAAAAAGAAACATATGTTATTTCCTAGGACACATAAACTAAACCCACCAGTGTAATCTAACCCTATTCCCAGTGCTCGAACACGCCGCTTGGTTATTAGATACAAAATAATAGTACAAACACAAGAAATATCCCTGGTAATCTACATTTTCAATCGATCTGAGACTGTTGAATTCTAATTATTCAATCTGTGGAGCCTCGGGGCAAAATGTTTTACGTCGAAAAACTGTAATTGAACTCAATAACATGATGTATGAGGCGGGAGAAAACGTTTCTCAGTTTTTATCTCGAATATTTATCTGCAAAGCGGTTTCGAGACTCACTTCTTAGTTCTGTTTGCTTTTACATAAAGTAAGATGGTAACATCATAACACCCGATTAAATAACAGCTGACACCAAATTCCAAGAATTAAAAATTTGTACAAGAATATAAATTTCACAATGTGGATTATACAGGCTTTGGTAGAGAGGGGGCAGGGTAGGCTGGGATACATAGTACTGTTCAGAGCATAGTTCCACCGTCTTACAGTGTGGCTGCTGGTTCTCAGGCAAGCAAAACAAATGTTGGCAACACCATAAATATTTCTGCTGTATTTGCTTCTGTTGCTAACTGTTAGGTGTTTGTTGTCATCCAAGGCATTAGCTCCGACATCGCAACCAGTTCATGGTGCAATGTGGGATATCACTGTTTAAAAAAATCATCATTAGATAGTTACCTTNTGTTTACTGTAGCTAGGATCTCTCCAATGCTGAATAATGAGATGCTTGTTGAGCAAATGTGGTAGCAAAGTTGTCATGTATTCCCACATACACCTTTCCTAACCCAAACTCTAACCTTAACCCTAAATGTTAAAAATTACAGTAGTGCCAGGTACTCGTACTCGTACTGTGCACGGCCATAACTTCATACGTTCCAGACTTCGAATGCTGATGAGAAATTCCATTCGTAGTTCGACCGATGCTTCTACGTTCGAACCGGGCACACATTAAATAAATACAATTCGCAAGTTCAACGCGCGTAGTGAAAAATTACGCTCGCTGTTTAAAGTACGTTTGTGATCGGCAGCATGTTTTATTCGCGGTTAGCGGATATGAGAGAGGCACGTATAATCGAGGTTCCTCTAAAATTCAATTCAGCCTGAGTCAAGCTAAGCTTGAAAATGGTTTTACATAATTTATCCGGATCTCATCCCGGATATTTCTTATTGCAGATCGTGTTTACTCCTTAACATCGTTCCTGCCAACGAGCTATTATATTTATTCTNCAACTTTTTATTACGCCAAATTCTTATAGTGATATTTTCTTACTTGTCCGTAAATTATCGTAGTTAAAACCTGTCTAAAAAAACATGCCATACACTCACCTAACTCCATGTGATTAGTCAACACTTGTCTCTGTAACCTTCCGGGGTTTGGTTCACTTTATCTCCTCAGCATGACGTATCAACATAATTAATTCTCGCACATTTCAGAATCGTAAATCATTTGAAACTTTTTGTTTCAATTCGACAAACAGAAGCAGAAATATATTTATTGGAGACCTCCTTTGACAGAACGAACGGAAATAGAGAGATAAGAACATGGATACGACCTATGTTTACTGTATCTAGGATCTCTCCAATCCTGAATAATGAGATGCTTGTTAAGCAAATTTGGTAGCAAAGTTGTCATGTATTCCCACATACACCTTTCCTAACCCAAACTCTAACCTTAACCCTAAATATTAACAATTACAGTGGTGCCTCGTACTGTGCACGACCATAACTTCGTACGTTCCAGACTTCGAATGCTAAATTCATGAGAAATTCCATTCGGAGTTCGAACGATGCTTCTACGTTCGAACTGGGCACACAGTAAATAAATACAATTCGCAAGTTCAACGCGCGTAGTGAAAAATTACGCTCGCTGTGTAAAGTACGTCTGCGATATCGGCAGCATGTTTTCTTCGCGGTTAGCGGATGCGAGAGGCACGTAAAATCGAGGTTCCTACAATGGTTTTACATAATTTATCCGGATCGTATCCCGGATATTTCTTATTGCAGATCGTGTTTACTCCTTAACATCGTTCCTGCCAACGAGCTATTATATTTATTCTCTATTTTCAATCTAGCGCGCGTTTTCCATTTATTATTCATCAAGTGGAAACAAGGCAAGTCGGTTTTTTGACGAAAATAAAATTTCACTGAAATGAAATGGAAATTTTTCGATTGAAAGCGGTTGGAGAGGCTTTTCATGGTTCAGTCACAAAGCAGTTATCGATTCATCTATTGAAGAAGGTATAAATGGTGAAGTATAATAAATGAACGTTCAAAACTTTACCATACAGAGCATGGGTATAGGCAATTGTGGACTTTGATCCAGAAGATCTCAATCAGAGAGGGGAATTCCACCCGAAAAAGGAAAGAATAATAGATTGGTAGATTCGAGCTGTTGAAATATTAACACGATTGCATTTCCCCAACCCAGCAGGAAGTGTGAATTTTGCTTTCTATTCGAAGTATCTTTTCAGTGCAACTCAGAGGGGAATGGACCTTCCGAGTAAAACAAATCTTGGAAAGTAGCTGTAACACCACTGTACTGTACCTTCCAAGTGCTGTGCCCCTTTTCAATATATGTGGCTCAACGAATTGTTCACTCAACCGCATGCGGCCCCTACCCTATAAAGTTTGCCAACTCCTGGAATACACTGTGTATATACATATGTGGTTGCAGTACACACCATTCATTCGCCTTAGCCGATATGATGGATTACTGAACTATCAAAATGCAAACTGCCGGCTCTTCCGACTATCTCCTTATCTGCAAACTATATTTTCTTCAACTTTCTTCTTTCTGACTGTTTTACCACAAGCCCCACACGACAACCAGAACCATCCATGCCACTCCTACTCGTATTACACGTAAAATCATCATTAGTACAGCAGGGGGTCTCTGTTTACGATTACAAAGAGGTAAAAAGACACCCAGTGGGTCCAACACAAACGTATCGAACACCCGACACTAAACCAACTTTACCCACGAGAGGGGCGCGTGTTTCGTTACGCATTATGACGTCGTAGTTACATTCCTAAGAAGGCGGTAAACGACACGATGTAAAATAGATAATTTAGAGAATTAATACTTTGATTCAGCATTCACAAATTATACTAGAATAGCGCAACCATTATGCAGAACTCTCGCCGATTCTCTGCAAATAAGCTCCGTCAATTAGGGATAATCAATGACGAAAATGGAAACTGTACGCGACTGAAAATTAAGATTATGCCCAATTTGTCCAACGTATAACACAAAGCTCATGAGGAAGTTCCGATTTGAAATGACAAATGAAAATATTAGAGAAAGAGAAGATTTTAATGGGATACGTGTCGGATGGGATGGTAATGGGATACGCTCACTATCTGGCTCTCGTACAAGAGAATCATAAGCACAGATACTGGCAGTTTCTAATTTTCCAAGGTTTGCATCATAGATCTTCTCTATTTCATAGGAGGGGTGGCACGGCCTGTGACAAGCAACGTTACAGTTCTAGGGTTAATCTCTGTTGGCCTTAACCCGGCGCTGGGTACGGCCTGTACACGAAAAAATACAGTAGCTGCTTATTGTTTTCACGATGACGTAAAATGTCGTGTGTTCTCGTTAACTAATTATGGCTTACGAGACACTTTTTCTTATTAAACTCTTTTTCAGTCTGAAGAAATTTGCTTGGAAAATCGATTCCCAAGTCCCTCACGGGCAAAAATATCGACCGTCATTAACGAACGAAGCTCTGTACTCGGCTCGATAATTAGAAGGCAAAATTTCAAGCTAAATAGCTCGATTTACTTTTAATTATACCTGAAATTGGACGAACAATTCTCAAGCCAATTCCCATTGCTAAGGTAAAACTGAGACGTCTAGGATCCATTATTACGTTGAACTATTCATTACAATAACTTATCCTTTTGTTACTATTACAATACAACACTGCACAGATATGTCTTATTTCATTGAACTATTCATTACAAAATAACTTATCCTTTCGTTACTATTACAATACAACATTGCACTGATATGCCTTATGCCTTATTATATTTAATTATCCATTTCAGTACAGCATAGTCTGCAGAGGGCTAGAAATATCCTAAGATGTTCGGCTGAGTGTTCGGCTATTAGAGATTAAGTTGAAAGCTGTTTTAATCGTGAATGCTGGATCAAAGTATAAGCACCTTAAATTACCTATTTCAAGGAAGGGTGAATTATTATTTATATTTGTAGAAAACATTTTACGGCAAAAATAAACACTGTACAATGTATATATATGGCGGAGGGCTTGCGCTAGATACTTTTCGCAAAGCCTTTATACTGAATTTCAGGCAAATGATTGTATCCATATACAGGTACACATGAAGATAAATATATCTGATTTATTTGATAATCTTCCTCTTAATCTTCCTCTATTGGGCTTTGATTACAAATCTGCTTATAGTCCAGCTAGGACTGCTAGATATATACATAAGCATGCAAAAGCTAACTTCGCCTAGTAACTAGAAGAAGGGATCTATTATTTTTGAACTTATAAAAAAACTATCTTTACATATGAAAATACTAATTTATCTTTATCAATCTCCTCTGTTCTTTAACTTTATCAAATTATTTTCCATCTTTATCATTTAGTTATATATTCGCTGCTCGTGGCGCTTCAGCTAGCTCTTTACGGCAATTCTGATCAAGCTATACTGCTCTGTCGATCACTAAATGAAACTAAGGCGATGACTGATTATGACAATGTAATATGAGGTCACAACACAGCACAAGTCAATAAAACCATAAAGTGAAAGGAGAACAATCGACACCTTAAATGACGAATAGGCGCGAACTCAAGGTCATACGGAGGCCAGTAAAGGTCAAACTATGGAATGGTAATCGTCCGAAGCCAAAGGCTTGATAAAAAGCGTTTAAAAATCAGGGATAGTGTAGATATCTTGATAATTGAAAATGAGACGGCGCCACTAGAGACACGAACAGTTGTCCCTCCATATCAGCGATTTCGAGCGCGAAAAAATAAAATAAAAAATCGGAGAATAACGATCCGTAAGTTTAAAATGGCGCTATTCGCGTTCGTTACAGCTTAAATGCCTTAGTTGTGTTATTAAAGCCCCTGTTAACTGTGATAATGGACCCAAAGCGCATTTCATGTCGTCATCGGAGACATTGTACAGTATCATCAGCATCAGCATGGATCATCACAGCAAGAAGAAAGTAGCTAATGAGTACCAACAATAGGCGAATATATTCTTTGATAAATTATTTTCATTTCATTTATACATCGTAGGTATGGTAACAGAAACATATGGAAAGGCCTGCCTAGTTATTATAAATAAAAATATTCAAAAACACCCCGAAATTCGCAACACTTTCGGTCCCAGGAATTTCAGATTAGGGATTCTCAACTGTGCGTTACGTGTCTTATCGCCATGTGGTAAGCACCTGTAAAACAACTGTTCTGTAGCTTGATAACTGATTTTTACATATTCCACCTGCGTGTGGCATTTCATACCGCAATCTTTCACTTCAATCCCGCGTTCTAAATCCTAAGGAAATCTAAATATTTTATAATCTGGGTAGCTAGATCTCAGTTTATTCTTCTTCTGCTATGATCACGTCAAACCTATAATCAATAACGCGGTGTTATTATTATTTAATGAATCGACACGAAGCGTCATAGCGACAGCTGTTGCGCTGATTTCGATTGTTTGTTAAGAAATATTGCAGATCATCGACAGAATGGAAGGAGAAAGGAAATATAGAATGGACATAGAATATGGATAAAAATATTCACGCTGTCTCAATAGTCAACAGACGAATATTAAATGGCATAAAAATTAACGCGACCTTATAATTGGGTTACACTATACTTACATTCATATTTATTTTTTGATAACAATACCAGGCTGATAACATTAAGTGAAGGATATGAATATGATACACAGTGGACCACGTTGCGTTTCACTGCTTCAAATGTGCAACCTAGTTACATGGTAATAGTTATAATAAATCCGCTGTAATAAATCCATCAATAAACCTCGATAAATTAAAGCAAAAACCATAAAATTAATGCATTGAAGTGAAATATACATNACACGAATATTAAATGCCATCAAATTTAACGCGACCTTAACGTACGCCTTATAATGGGGTTACACTATACTTACATTCATATTTTTTATAACAATACCAGGCTGATAACATTAAATGAAGGATAGGAATAAGATACACAGTGGACCACGTTGCGTTTCACTGCTTCAACCCAGTTACATGATAATGGATATAATAAATCCACTGTAATTAACCCCAAATTAAAGCAAAGGCTATAAAATTAATGCATTGAAGTGAAATATACATTAAATTCGATAACACGCTGATTAAAACAAAATTACTTCATTCTATTTTCTCACTTGATATTCGATCCAGTCTATTTCACTAAACGTTCTTTGTTTTACGTCGTGAAGTCACATTAAGGATCGCAATTAACTGATCATTATACGATTCGGTTTTGTTCTGATGTCAATTTATGACTCGGGTTACTGCCGTACTGGTGACGACGTTTAAACGTGAAACGTGGTTTATAGCTTGCCACACGCAGTGACAACTCGTGGAAAATAGAATGTAAGGACTGCAAACCTTCCAAGAAGGTGATACTTCGTAAACACTTCACTGAGTTCACTTTACTCTCCATTTTTACTGTTTGTCAGTGGGTAATTAAAGTATTCAAAGCAAGCATGGCGTATTACACGACCCTCACGCACTGCACGCACAGAACTGAGATCCAGTGCAGCTCATCGTTGCTTAATTTAGCAACAACCGCCAACAAAACCGTACTAACTGTACTGTAACTCTTACTAAACTACACTAACTATTAACTAGCTCTAACTAACTCTATTTTTCTCGCGTTCAATGAAAATTCAGTTATAAATCTATTGAAAATAATATATCAAGACTTTTTGTTATGACATATTTGTTACTTGCATATGATTCTGGTATGAGGTTGACAGAGTGATACACCTGGCCGCGAGTGTCTGGGGGATTGCAGTTTTTATGGACGAGACGTCACTGCTGGTGACGATCTTTAAACGAAGCCTATAAAATTACTCGTTCCTCGAAATTGCTTGTAATAGTTCTGTCACGTTTGTCATCTGTCCTGATAATTATCCGCAGAGATAATTCGATAGAACTACTTATTACGTGCGGATGGACACAGTTCTTCTGGGATCAATTAATGGGAATACATTTTACTTAATGATGTGAATTACTTTGAAATCGGAATCATGCTGCTTGTACATTTCGGTATGGAACTACATGAAAATTACAATTGCACCTTTCATGCTTTCACTTATGCATCTTGCCTCATATATAGGTTAGTTTGACCGCTGTTTACTGTATGTTCCATCTCGTGACTATTTTATGCCATTTTACTACATTTTACGTGCTCAGCCGGAATTTCCTTAATTCTCCTATTTCCATATATAATACGCACCCTGACATTTAAATCATTTCGGAGGCAAAATAATGCGTATTATACTCGGAAAATTACGGTACTTGCCTCTGGAACATCCCCGATCTGAAAGGCAAACTCCTATCCCATTACATCAACACTACCATAAGGTGTACAAACAAAATATTGAATTCAATTTGATCCGTCTCAATTTATGTCGCATTAGGACCACACACAGCGCTTCTACTTTCACATTGAAAAAAATATAATTTTCCGGTTTCCATGGGGATAATCTCATCACGAAATAAAACAACTATTCGATTCGTTCTTCGGGTTAAAACAACAGTTCTCTTGTGCTGTAGCTTTAAGAAATGCGATTACACCTGAGGGCAATATCGTAAGTGATGGCAAAGCTATAGAATTTTATCGCGCTCAAATGTGTCAAAAATAAGAAAAACATTAAACCACAAACAATGGAAGATAGATTTTCATGTGTCAAATCATTCGCTATAAAATACGACTATTGCGTCATTACTTCAAGATTTTAATTTGGAAACATATTGTTATATGGTAATACCTCGTTTTACGTCGTTCCGACATACGTCCAGTTAAGTTTTGCTCAAATAAAACTGCTTTCAAAACTAAATGATAAAGTATTTACATCGTAGTTCCGCCGTCTTACTGCGTGGCGGCGTTGCTGCTGGTTCTCAAGCAAGCCTAAGAAGGATAGTACTAGTGCTTCCAAGCGCAATGACTAAAATATTCCTTACTAACTTATTATTCCGCGTGTTGTTTACGCTTATTGTTACGTGTTTGTTGCCATACGTCATATATTAGGTCCAGGTTACGTCACGGCCTCCTGGAACCCATTAATATCGTAGTGTTTTATTGTATATAATATTTAATTTTTGAGCATTTGAAGCTATTGCTATAACCTACTTATCGGCGCCACTTTCCAGGAATCAATCCCGGATAATAACTGGGAATTCATATAATAATTTTTTTATGCCCAATAAATAACTATTTTCTCATTGAATCATTAGTCACTCTATTAAACTTTTAAAAATTCACTTCAAAGTTATTATGAGACCATCTTGTATAAATCTACTGCGTATATTAAATTCTTTGGGCCTCACAGATGATTATTTTTTCATTGGTTACCTATTAAACTTCAAGAAATCACTTCAAAGTTATTATGAGATCATCTCGTATAAAATACTATGCCAAAGACCCAATCTTTGAATTATTCGATATTAAACCTAACATTGAATAACTAACACACTAATTATACACTCTCGCGCGTTACCTCGCATCAGATTGTAAACATAGTTGGCCTTCAATTTCGCAAATTCTATTTTTGGAGTTTATTTATATGAGATAATTTCCACTTTTGAAAGCTGAATTCTTCAGATATTTTTAACCTAAAATAGAACTCGTATCGGGAAGCGGAGAATGTTTTCATCGAGGGAGTAATTTCGTTGATACAAATCTTTATTATTTTCTCCTTTTCAAGTAATTTTTTTGGCTCCGATAATGGCATTATTTACATATTTTTCTTATTATAGCGAGAGAGACGAGCTCTGCTACTGCAGATGAAAGGGGGGATTGGTTCCATATCAAATTACAGCCGCCGTGAAACGTGAAATGCTTTGAAGACGAAATTATAGACGGGGATTAAAGCGGTTAGCGACGCGGCAACAAGGAATTTTAATAACTAGGACACTGTCTAGGAGAGCAGTGTTGATATAAGAGAACACGGAGATAGATATGCAGTGGTGCCTGGTACTAACTAACCCTAACTTCGTAAGAAATCCTATTCGGAGTTCGACAGATGCTTCTACGTTAGAACTGCCGAATTCGACGCTTAGTTTAACACCGTACCAACAGAACTTATTTGAGCTCGTCTTGATACTTTGTTAACAGTGAAAATAAACATCAAACCCTATAATACACTGCAATAAGTCTATGATTTGCCGCGGGAGTAATTAAAATGGAAACTTCGTTAACACCAGCATGAATTTCAGAGTCTGGGAACGGATTAATTCACTTTTCATTATTTCTAATGGGGATAACTGATTCAGACTTCAAATAATTCAGTATTCGAACAGCCTCGTGGAAAGGATCAAGAACGAAGTACGAGGCAAACAATTAATATCATTATTCCTATTAGTATGATACACCCCTGGAATGTTCTATCCATATATATAATGTTATGAAAAGACATAATTTCTATTCCGGGAAAAAACACAGCATAAACAGATAACAACAGGAAATCACCGTATTATAAGGTAACCTGATGCTGCTCTGATCTGAAAATTGTCTTGTCTCAATGACTCAGCTTCACAGAACGTAAATATCGTTCGTCATAATCTCAGAAATAGAAAATTATTCAAGCTTTTTGGGTCAGGGCTACTTTAATGGATATGTAATTAAGTACATAATGAACTATTCTTTTAAATCTGCGTCATACGTTATATGGAAGGCTTCCCAGAATACTTAGCTTATTCATTATTAATTTCAAAACCAGGTGCACCATCAGAAATGTATCTGCTGGTACTTTTCCCGTGGAAGTCAAAGGAATACATTTCCACTATCATATTCCACATCTTAGATTGCTTATTGAAGGTGTAAGAGATTAAATGATAATTTTGCCTTGATAAAAACCGAACAAGGAACAGTTGAACTTTTAAGTAATGTACTAACTAGCTGCAAGTATGAATGAACTATCAGCAGTAGTACAATAAAGTGATACCTTCGCGCCCAGGCGTTACTACAATTGCATATACGACGATAATAATTTACCAGTGTTTTAATTACCTATTCAGCAATACAGGCAGATAATTTCCATTTATATCACAGTACAGTTAAATCCGAGGAATGATTGTTGTAACTGTTCACATTTTGTTTAGTTTCAATCTAAGATTTGTTCGTTCCATAAATTCCCGATAGAAAGTTATAAATCTGTCTACATGTAATATAAACGTACAATAATGGGCATGGGGTCACCTGCTACGACTTTTCTAGGGAAGATCAAATGAATATACTCACACAATCATATATCAAAATACACCTCAGGTAGCTAACTGAAGATATTAATGTTTGACATCACTGGGCGCCTTTGCTAATTATATATAGGTAGTGAAAATAGAAATACTACTATATCGGCGAAAACACTGCGGGAAATCGAATCTATTTTACCGCAAAAGTAACGGATATTACCGGTATCTGAAGCCACACATGATACAATAATACATATCATATAACTTTTGTATTCTAATGACGTATTGATATTACATACCCTGCTCAGCTCAAACCGAAGGGCCCGATGATTTCAAGAACTTCTGCGGCAACTGCAGTCCCCCTTTCCTGGCAAAATCGTTGAATATTCTCGATGTTTTAAGTTGTCTTTCGCTCGATGGTAAAAATCAGTATTCACAGGAGGAATATTATCTATATCTAATCTATTCTATATCTTATCTATGTAATAACCTGTAAAACAGAAAATAAATGATAAACTTTAGTTCTCTTCGCAATGATAGTGTACATGTATGCTCGGATAGCTCGGAATGCCGGTTAGCTCGAACTGATTTGATTATCAAAATCTCTATTAAATATGCGAATAGCACGAACTTAGGTTAGCTCGAAGTATTTAGCCTGGTTCCCCTCGACTTCGAACTAATAAACTTTTACTATATATCGTAACTACATATGAGGTATAAGGTAAAATACTCGAATATAAGATAAAGGCAAATTATAGAATAGAACCAAAGTAAGATAGTCTTCTTATCTTCCTATACCTTGTATAACTGAATTGACCTTAATTCGAGTTGAGGGTGAAAAAAAACAATCCTTTTTTTACTACGCGCGCAGTACGAACGTAGAAGCATCGGTCGAAGTCTGGAACGTACTAAGCTATGTTCGTGCGAAGAACCACTGTACTGCTCTATGTGCAGTATCGGAATTTCATATTTCAATCTGTCTGAAGACCGATACTGTCATGCTTTATTGTGTAGGAAACCAATGCTGATTCATAAGCAGACAAATGGTTGTATTAGCCTTCGCTTTTTATGCTTTCAACAGCATATGGCGACCGGTCGCATGCTGGGATTTCATTGTCCATTCACTGTCTGTATATTATCGTATTTCAATGCATCTGAGTCGCCATGTAAATTAGGAATAGAATTTATGAATGGCCGTCAAAAGCTGCTCCCTAAACTACTATTGCTACGGATTAGCTAATACAGGATAACGATGTCACAATGCATATGGATCGCATGTTATTTAGAAATAGAATTTATGAATGAGCCCTAAACTATTAATGCTACGAGATAGCTAGGCTAAGTCACTATGCCTGAGGATCTCAAGGAGGGGAATTTGAATCACAGATTTGTAGCTTTTAACTGTTATATCATACGCATATTAATTGGAATGCCAGTTTGAATCATATCAACATGGGAAAAGGGGAATTATGACATTGGGTGAAAAGGAGGATTGATGCAAAAGAGAACTGGCTGACTTACTGGTTAATCCAAGGCTAAATAATATATGAACAAGCTAAGTAAACCGATATTAAACGCCCGAAGCCTGAAAGAGACTTTAACAGCAGTTGATTTATGATAACACAAACTTTGTGTGTAATAAAACGCAATGATATTTATAGCAGTGAAGCCAATTAAAACTGCTCATGTGGATGCGTAATGAAAATCTATTTAAGTAAAGTCTACACCACTGCAATTCTAGTAACTCATTCGTGGTTTATTGTCACTGTAAACATATGTGCAGTCACACATAGTTCACGTTCATTACGAGTTCTAAAACCTTTCCGTATGCCAACGTAAATGTCGAATATTAAAGCATAAAATAATCATAAAATGCGATGATCATAAAATTATCGATACATGGCAGAGCCGATAATGAAACTGTGACACTACCAGCAGGCCTACATCCATACAGTAGTGTACTAATTCTATCATTATATTCTTGTACCACAACCACTTGAATGAAAAATCGCAAGTTTTATATTGCTACTTGTATGCTAAGCTGCTGCTTAACACATGAAAATTACTACATGCATGCTGATGATGGAAATTACTAACCTATCTTTATTTGTTTCAACTATCTATTAAATAATGTGCTTAAATCAGTCATCATTTCCATCTGCACTGTAGTGTATTGAAGATACCTCGTTGTATATATATTCTCTGTTTTAAGAGCGCACAAGCCTTAACGTCTATAAGGAACACTGAATCAACCGTATTGCATAATCTAATAAAGGATGGTGCATTTATTTATATATATCGAGATGAATTATAAATAGCGTACTCAAATCAGCCATCGGTTATTACATCTACACTGTGTTAGCTGCCTTGTTGTACTCTCTATTCTAAGAGAGCTCAAACCTTGATATCCATAAGTAATACTACATATATTACATGTATTGAATAAAATACAATATACATATGTATAATATAAGGGAGAACTGAATATCACTGACACCAACTTAATCGCCAACGCAGAACCACAGAAGATCTACTTCTAAACTGTCGCCCTGCAATGTATTAACGCTTTGAAGCCTACTTAATCAATTAAACTTGAAAAATCACTACCACCTACCACAATATATAATTAATATTTAATATATCTGAATAAGCCGTTACATCTGCACCGTACGATATTCAATTTGCCTTGCTGTATAAACCTTCTGTTCCCAAAGCCTATAATACCAAACCAATAGACTCTGTACGCACTCACTCGTCTCAGCTTGACGCCCACTACGAACTAAACGCCAGAATGAGAGCTGTTGACGATTAGTCTGACGCCGCAAAGAAAAAAATGGTGGCGGAACGAGGTTAACCCTTCTACGACAAGTCGCTGATAATTGCGCATGGAGATAACAGGCTCTTACTGGAATAGAATTAAAGCGACTTAAGATAAAGATTATTGATTCATACAGCGAGTCATAAATCGACGATTCTACGAAGAAAAGATTGTTAGAATTATGAGATTATTCTTTAACGACATCAAATTCCATTATATCAACAGAGATAGATTAACATCAACTTTCAACAGAGATATTTCGAACAGAATAAATTTTCGAACACGATTTATTTCTATTTCTTTCTTGATAATTTCCTATGTCAGAATTCCCAACATAGAAATTTTCCACAGAATAAATTTTCTTACGCGCTTTAGTTCTATTACCGGGTCGCACCTGAAAATTCATCATATTTAAAGTACATATTATTTACCCTGCATCGAATTAAAATTAGGCACCGATAAGGGAACGATAGATGGTCCTGCGTTAAAACAAAACAAGGATGTGAAGGTAGATCCTGCATGGAATTAAAATGTGTTAAATTGTCTAGGACTCTAGGGGTAATTTAGTTAGGTGTTATTTTTAGCTCATGAGCATGCTTAGTCAACCTTTGATATAACATTGTAAAGCATTTAGTTTATACAATATAAAGCTGATACCTAAAAATCTATTGACCACGTAAGATCACGGTAATCTCACAAACGTACAAGGTAACTCGTTCGGAATTTGCAGGTGCGCATAAACCCAAATATCTCGCAAGGTTACGACACATTTAACCCGATCTAAATACGGAAAACTGTCAAAAATAAACTATCGGGTCGTTCGCGAATAATAGCGAGAATTTGTATCACAATAAATGTTCTGAGATAATCGGATTATGGCAAAACAATGACTTCATCATTATGATGTCAAGGAGAATTGAAGGTCAAATTTACAAAGTGGCGGGAAAGAGCGATAATGTTCGATGTTAATATTCATATTTGATAGAAAGTATGAATTGTCGTAACTGCATATATGATACTTTGGTACTACTATTGCGCAATAATTATTTTACCTTTCACCATGTTTTCCATTACTTTTATGCATTGCAGATAAGCATTTTTTTACACACCTTGTTTTAATTCAATTTCTCACATGGTAATGATTATCCAGATAACCATTATAAGGTGACCCACAATATAATCCAACCAAAACTGAATGCAAAGTGTTCTAAGAACCAGCACTACAACACAGCAATGAAAGTTTTCCTAATCTACAGCTACCAAGAACACAATTCTGCAAAGTACATATTCCAAGTATGTATCAACTTATCAGTGTTTCAGGGGGTGTATTATAAGATGACCACAAAATCCTATACAATATAATCCAACCAAAAACCGAGTGCAAAGTCTTCTTAGAACTAGCACTACAACACAGCAATCTACAGATAACAAGAACACATTTCTGCGAAGTACATATTCTAAGTACTGATTAACTTCAGAAATCCGAATCAGAAACATACAACAAGTACTCAAGGTATGCCATCCGCCGTTTCGATTCTGAAGTGTTTTCGTCGGCGAGTGCTGACGGCAAGTAGCAATGATGGTTTAGCACAAACAGCAATTAAAATGCATAAAAATAGTAAAAGAAAAACAATTAAAACACGAAGAAAGCAGTTCATTGTAAACCGTAATTGACCAGTTGTCACTGCTTTTAATTGCTGGGCAAGTACGGTAACCTGCCGAGAGCACGGACGGACAATTATAAGCACTGAATTACAGGTGTCTCGCTTATAATTGCCGCTTTACACCAAGTAGCTAGTTTTCACATGGGACTCACGAGAAATAATGGCCACAAAAATATGCAAGTATTTGCTCGGTTGGAATGCGGGAAAAGGGGGTCACGGGTTCAAAAGTTATATTAAAAAAAGAATGGTTAGATGTTACTCTGGTCGCTAGGGAGCGTTAGAGCAGTCCCGGGCGTGTCTAAACTCCGAGGCATCCGGGACACCGGAGGGCCTAAATAACGCCACTACGACCATCGCCTAGATCCCCTAAGTCACAACACTAAATTTAAATCAAATCGGTCCAATGGGTCGTTTTTTTATATATAACGGACAAACAAACAAACTTTCTTTCGCGTTATTTTGTAAAATACCACGTGGGCTTATAAACGTTTAAAACTCACCACCGTTGCGCGATTATGATTTCATAAAACAAACAAATATTATTATTCAGGAGCAATGACATCACAAAGATAAAACATGCGAGGAAAAAATGTTATTGTTGGTGCTTAATGCTAAACGGAGTTTCGCGCGATAGATTATTATTAATGCAATGATAACATGCTAATTTAAATATCTTTAATAATCTTATAATAAGTTCAAAAAATAACAACATACGGGGAAACATGTGATGGTGACTTAATAAGCGTGAAATGACATAACAATTAAAGAGGAAACAGAGGATTATGACATTACTATCTCACGTGATCTAAACTCCTTCCTTCTCTAAAATATTCAACTGCAGTTGGGTTTCGGCAATAAATTGGCTTTCCATAATAAACCTCTAAATTCAGGATGAAGTCTAATCAGTTATACAGACATAGAAGTCTGCGCACATAAATTATTAAAGTACATAACAGTCTTTCCTGTACACATGTAATAACGGATATAATATGTGCCGTAGCGCTGTTTAGATCCCTTCTCACACTGACTATGTAGCAATAAGCACCGGTTATCTTGGTAGTAGAAAATATTTAACTGCAGTTGGGTTTCGACCATAATTGGCTTCCCATATTAAACTACTTAATTCTAGATGAAATCTATCAGGTATACATGCATAGAAGTCAGAATGAACAGGCGGACAGCAATAACAAGCGAGAAAGGGCATCAACGATGGGAGACCAATAACATACACGATTTGCTACATGGTCACTTATTCCTTACACTTATTCAAAAATGACTTAAAACCCGATTGCTTCTTTAAGAGAATGCAGAAAAAGCTTTTCACCGAATCACAGGTTTTTTACCGTATATATAAATTTTATATCATTCTATTAAAAGATATGAAACGTTTTATTAGGCTATGATGGCGCCACATGATGTGTGGTCCAATCCATTAAGCTACAAGTTGTGAAATCAACCGAATCACAATCAAAGGTGCTTCAGCTTGTAAACATTTTATCGTGCTGAACAAAAAGTCATCCGCCAAAGAGTAAATTAATCCCATTCGCCAAAGAGAAGAATATTTCCATCTGTCAAGGAGCAAAATATTCCCATCCGCCAAAATCGAAATACAACACCACATGGACATACAGTAGTCAATCATGTACTGTACATACACAGTGCCCTCTACACAGGGCAAAAAAAATAATTTAAAGAAGGAACCACATCACTTCATACTTTATCTAATCCCCAGTAATTTATATCACCATGACCTATATTACAAACTGAAAATTATAGTCAAAGTTATTCTTACAGTCAATAAAATTTAGGAAAATAAAATCAGACGTCTATTTCAGGACCTTATATTATTTCAAAGAAATGCTATAGCTATCTTGTGCGGGCAAATTGTGTGTAGCGTGGTGACTCAGAGCATCGCCAGTGTGGTATAAGCGGTGCAAAGATACCCTGGATGCATATTAATAATAAAATAAAATAAACCAGCATACAATATTCTTTTTACAAGTTGATATAATAACATCAGCTGTGCTTGTACATGTTTTACGTTCATTGTATATAAACAATACCAACACAGCCTCCACAGCTGCAGTATCATTATCACAGCAACACCTTGTGTGGCAAAATTAAACTGAAGTTTTTAGCGATTTATTTTAGTAATTTGAGAATATTTTGATTCCCATTCATAAATATCGATATGAGCTCTTGAAAATTCCAGCAAAAATGTTTTTTTTCTGTATATTTTTCAGTTTACAGTTTCCATATAAACAATAGCTATATTGCGTCGCGGTTCGAATGTACTGATCCCCTCTCTTAAGGGAGAAACATTTCAAGTCTCACGCACGAACGAAAAAATACAATAGCTCAGACAAAAATGTGGCATTAGTGCTCTAGTAGTGACAGCTAAAGGGATAGAAGGGTGATTGGGATTAAATAAAATAAATTGACTGAAAATATTGGGACCTACCACTACAGGATGAGGTCTTTAACGAGGTGAAATAAGTGACAGCAAAGCCGAACAGCTAACACAGGAATAAGTGGATTTTTTTTTCGGAGACAAAACAAGGCTAATGCAGTGGCTAGAGCAGAGGTTCTCAACGTTTTTTCCTGTATTCCTCTGTTACCAACCCCAGACGCTTGCATTTCCTACCCAGACGCTTGATCATTACAGAAAACAAAGAATAAACCACATATTTACAAATTTTCATACAACTTTAATGAGAACCCTGAGCCTCGTGCTCCTTTAGGGAGCCGCCAAGTGGCCCCGGTTGAGAACCACTAGACTACAAAAAACATTACAGTGACCTCTCGTACTTCGTACTGAATCTAATCCAGGAGACTGTTCGAACTCTGAATTGTTCGAAGTTTGAATCAGTAATCTCCATTGAAAATAATGGATAGTGAATTAATCCGCTCCCAGAGCCTAAAATTCATGCTAATGTTAAATTTCAATTTTAATTACTCATGTATTATTTAACATGTATATTCGTTAACCCTCAATAAGGTATTCAATTTCACTTCAACTTTCTATCTCGACTCGGAAGCTAGATGGAACCAGATAAAGCCAGTTTAAACCTGTTTTTCTTGTCAGACATGCACGCATAATTTAAACTTTAAAATCAGGTGACAATGTGTTGAAAACACGTCACGGGGCCAAAGGTTAATTCCATTCGAGCGTAGCAAATGTCTTGACCTTGGTTTTAAGTGCTGCCATTTGCATGAACTACATAAAAACATGGTCGGAAACTTTCAATCGACGCCAGAACTAGAATGTTTGAAATCAGATATCGATGACGAAGATGGCGCGAAAGCAGGTTTCTAATTTGAAGTGAAAAAATACCTGACGCGAGTTTGAAATTCCATCGTATTTTTGTAATGAAAATAATTCGAGAATTTATTGACACAGGGTAAAGGTGCATAGATAAATGCAACTATGTCGGCGTTTATTCTTAAAGTTTAGTGCACCTCCAAACCCAGACCTGGGCAAAGTACTGCCGTTGGCTTATCAATTTCTATACTTGGTCGAGAAATGATCAGCGTAAAATAACAACTGCTAACCAAACTGCGAAGTAGATTAAAGATATGTGATATGGGAAACTCGAGGTTCTGTTTGTCAAATATTGAAACTGATATTTTAACTCGGCAAATCTCACTAAGGTCAGTATAGCACTGGCTAAGGGAAGCGCTAGCCCAAGCAAATATCAGTAAGGGGGGCGAGGGCTGGGGGGCTGAAAAACAAAAACACTGGTTTACACCTTCCATGACTTCGAACAACTAGTACTGTTGTCGTATACAAATTTAATTAATGCATAACACAAAATCGAAATGCAACAACTTCATTTGGAGCTGTTGTTCACACTGATTATACCGAGATATTTTTATCAGATTAAACTNACATAAAAAAATGGGCGGAAACTTTAAATCGACGCCAGAACTAAAATGTTTGAAATCAGATATCGATGACGAAGATGGCGCGAAAGCAGGTTTCTAATTTGAAGTGAAAAAATACCTGACGCGAGTTTGAAATTCCAACGTATTTTTGTAATGAAAATAATTCAAGAATTTATTGACACAGGGGGTAAAGGTTGAAGGTCGCAGTTCAACTTATTGAAGGTAACAATAATGCATAGATAAAAGCAACTTTGGCGTCTATTCTTAAAGTTTAGTGCACCTCCTAACCCAGACCGGGGCAAAGCACGGCCCGTAAGCCCCATACGGTCCAAAAAATAAAAATACTGCCGTTGGCTCATCAATTTCTATACTTGGTCGAGAGCGTGAAAGAAAAACTGCTAACCAAGCCGCGAAGTAGATTACAGATATGTGATTGGGGAGACTCGAGGTTCTGTTTGTCAAATATTGAAACTGATATTTTTAACTCAGCAAAGTCTCACTAAGGTCAGTATAGCATTGGCTAAGGGAGGCGCTAGCCCAAGCAAATATCAGTAGGGGGGGGGGGGGGGGGGGGG
>QXVX01007753.1:249-12342 GCA_013436065.1 Halocynthia aurantium
AAAATGCGTGCCGATTGAAACTCAGCGTAGATTTTCCCTGGTCTTGCGTTTTTGTGACGCAACAATGTGAAATCCACGGCTACAATAAAACTGTGTCATGATTTTACAATCAATTCATTGCGCAAATCTCGTGAAATCGATTGTCTAACAATTAGCGGTTACTATCCGGTTACCGGTTATCTAAAAATACAAATACACGGATATATCCGTTATCCGTATAGTGAAAATTATTGATATCCGAACCAACCCTAATTGTAGCCTTGTGTAAGTTAGAACGATGCATGCGCGGTACTTGCTTATTGACGCATGAAGCATTAGAGTAACTGGCGGATGGAAATATATTAACACAAAACAGCTAAAATATATTTTACATATTTATATATATATATACTTGATTTTTACGGAAACCAGGTTACGTACGAATAAATGAAAGAGAAACCTAAATTTTCTTCAGTTATATACGCTTTTTACAAGACGTAATATTATTTTCCTTTTTCCAGCCGCCATACGGCAGCTTTATTTTATAACACACTAGCGTCACCAGGAGGCTGGCGTAAACGACGTTTAAATTACGTTACGAGATTAATTGATCCCTACGTCACGACATGCGTAAATAACCTACAATTGTGCTACAATTATACAGAACTCCTCTAATTTGTGATTTACAGTTAACTATATATGTGTTACACACAGATATACCAATATTATGAGCTGGAATTCAACAGCATTGGCCCCCTAAGTGGCTCCGTCTGCACGCGAAGAGTACGAGTCTAATTCTAACGATATTCCGGATACAGGACTATCGGATAAACGATTCTTGTAAAATCAGCTATACTATTTCGGGCATACTACATGGTACATACAAGGCAATATAATGCATTAGCTATAAAGTACGAAATTGGGAAAATGTACTGGGACTGAAAAAATGTTATGCACTGAAGATTTTTTTTAAGCTATATCTTGTATTGTATAACACAAAACTCGGGGAGGAGTTAGGATTTGAAGTGTCCATGTTAAATAAAAAATATTAACAATAACAAAAAATTGTGGAGAAGAATTACATAGCGGGAGTTTCAATAAAGGGTGGCAAAACACACACACACTGTATGCAATAAGTAACTTTATCACTTATAACATTATTTTCGGTGAATAAACTTATATGCGCACATTAATTTTGTTTGTCAGTTGGTTGCAAAACCTAAGTGCCCACAGCATATAGGGAACATTGGTGCTGAAGAAATACTTGAAGAGTTATTCATTCTTTGACTTGCAGCTCTTCCACGGACACGTCGATTCTTTGTCTATATCTCGAATTTCTCTTTCGGTTTTCCTTTCGATTCTTTGACATGTGATTACGTCGCGTGTCATTTTTTCGACAGAGATACCATGTGATGGATGCCATAACAACAGAGACACATTTTAACCCGATTATGAGACCGAGGAAGATATAACGGAAGAGATCTGCATTGTATACCTTTTAATGAAAATATTGTTAGGAGACAGGGAAGGAATAAGGCGTATAATTTAAGGGCTGTAACCCAGTCAGCGGTGGATATAAGTTTCAGTTTTATATTTTAAGATGTGGTTGATATTACCACGATACAGCATCCATGCGAAATAGCATTGGCTGTACGCCACTAACAGATACTAACAAACAATAAACTTGAAAAGGAACATGAGGCAAAACCATTAAGAGCATGTAGATTGTTTTTCATTGCATATCGTGCTGTAGTAATTATTACCTGGCATACATCAGATCCATCTTCACATACATCTGTTGATCCAACCCATATACGACAAGCTCTATCAATTGCTGAACTGAAGTAGATCTGGGCCGGAGTGTAGGCTGGAATAAGCAAAGGAGCAGTATTGAAAAATATGGTTAAGATTGAAAATTAACACAATTAGGATTGCGCTTTGACGCAAATTGTGAATTATGAAACATGATAACGAACTACAATAAATTCATCAAAGAAGTATAATTTCATCAGTCTAAGGAATCTTCCTGATTAGGTTAGAGCCGTGAATACGACAAACTTACCGAGTGTTATGTAAAATACCGACTGCAACCCTATCGCAAGTGATCTTTCATTATATTTGACGCATCGTAATGTAACTATCACTACTGGAATCTGTGTACATGCCGTAACCTATATACAAAATAATAAGTCTTAAAAGAAATTTTAGCTGCTTGTAATTGGATAGAAAAATAATTACCAAGGTGATAAGGGACACGAATATCATGAATGCAATGAGCGTACATGTGCAATCTCTTTCACAAATTCCCTGTATTGCTGTTATGTTGAGTCCGTTACAATCGCAGCCTGTGTAAGTTATTGGTTCGATCTGTAAAAATATTGCAATAAACAATTAGACTATAAAAATTAACGGTGTAGCGACACTTCAGCTGTCAAGACTTATTATTGATAGGCACCAATGAAAGTGTTGCTGAAGAAGCAGCGAGAAAATGCCCAAAACCTGCATCATTTATTGTGTGGTACCGGAATTTCCGTGAATAAACCCTGTGTTGTGATTTGAAAAATAGGATGCCCATGCCCATGGGAAATGGCTTGAACAGCAAATGTAGACGATATAATGCATTTTCACCACGAATAATTTGAAAGAGCATTATGAACCACCCCAATATTATATGCTGTGCCTCAATAGCATCCGGCTTTTGCAGATATCTGAGAACTCCTAGTTTGAATTCAGATTAGGGTCACAGAATGCTTAAGACTAAATTCTAAACGAGAAGATTCACCTTACCTGCGTTCCATTATCATGCCTCAATACATCAGAACATCCAACTGTGCATGGATTATAAAAAGTAACATTTGTGAGGCAGACCGGGTTGTATAAAGTTGATTTGCAACTGCAATTCATGCATGAGTCATCGATTCTAAAATAATAATTTTTTGCCACAAGTTGGACCCGTTTATTTATATGTTCATGTAAGATCTTTTTATATAAATGAACATTATTTTCCTGTGGAGTCTAAGCATTTATTCTTAATATAGAAAGTCAGAGACTTACATGATATTCACCTAAAATGATCCTTTCAACTGCTCTTACCCCATAATATCTGATGACGGACAGTGGATAACGAGAGGCGCAATATACATAAAAGTAACGGAGATGATGGAAATCATCCCGACTTTCGCGCATCCGGTTGTGCTAAGTCGGAAACGCTTGATCACGTATCCACCGATATAAATACCTACAGCGGAGCTTAGAACCAGTACAATTCCTGAAAGTGTGATAAAAATCTCATAGATATCATAATCTGTCTGGGTAGACCGGAATGCATAAGATTGATTGTTTGGTATCTGGTCTCATGATAAAAAAAACATTGGTGGGGCGTATTGCAAGTATCTCCACTTACCAGAAAAAACTTTTTACCTGTTAAAATATTCGCTGCAGATGGGTGAATGGCAAACTGCGTTTGAATATACTTCGAGATGAGAGTAGTAAATGAGGCAACAATGGAATGTTCTAATATTGCAGTCGTGTTTACGCAAACATATGTTGGGTTGGTGATGAGTGATACGAGCGCTCGCAGTAAATCTAAACAAAGCAAATATTTCTGTGTTTTATATGGTATCCTTCAATCACATAAATGAATAAGGCCTGCACTGCAATAGGCTGACCAGATGTCTGGCTTTAAAGTTCTCTATCTTTGATCAGACGAGGTCTCGGTACAGGACACAATCCGAGAGATGTATAAGACTCCAAGATGCCTAAGGGGTCGAACAAACTATTGATGTTAGGTCATATTGTTTAGCAATTACAGGATATTGTAAAAATTGTGTATGAAACATATCATTTTACTTTTGTTTATAGTTTGTTAGATATCATCATAGGGCATAGATGCTATTAATCACTTCAATATAATCTGCAAGTATTTTGTATAATATATGTAATATTTTTTTCGCAGGATTCACCCTGGGGTTTTCCCCAAAGGGGGCCACTACTGAAAAAAAAATATGCGTTAATGCAACAATATTTACCTTTGAGATCTCCCCCAAAGTTCATACAGGCATCAATTGTATTCTTTTCGTTTTCATTGTCATCAGTAAGAGGATTAACGGATGTTCCAACATTTGATGGAACACTAAATACAGTACGGATATTTCAACATTACACATAGCCGGTTGTGAATCACGATGTGAATATTACACTTCCATGTAGTCTTACAGCAATCCTCTTATGCTATCAATAGTATGTATATACACCAGTTACAGGTTAAATGAAGGTCACAATCACATTTCAGAAACTATTAGGACTCTGGTCTTTATCGCAGTCAACAACAGAAATATTGCAGAGGAGAACACCTGCTAAGTTCCGACCGAGAATTCAGCAGCATTCGCGGGTATCCAAGCAACGGAATAGTTGTTGCCGAAATCAGAAGAGCGACTAAAATGCAACCTGACCACCTGTAATACGGAAAATTGAATATTTAATATTTAGAAAAAAATTCAAAATTATGAATTTTATTAAAAGTCATGCAACCATACCAAGCTCCGATGAATCTCGGATCGCTGGATGGTACACCTTCAACACCGGGGTCAACATAGTATTTAATCAGAGTGCCGCTAAGAACATAACCCATTGCTGCCCCAACAGCTCCCATAATGTACATAATAGCTGAAAAATGAACACAGGTGAAATGAACCGAAGGTAAAATAAGTGACTTGCATAAATCAAAGGTTCAGTTGTAAATATTTTGAAAAGATGGGCATCAGATATTTGGACAGGGGGCGCAATTTTAATTCATTCCTCCGACTCTGAATGCAGGTTATGAGATATATATATATATATATATATATGCATGCAGTGAAGGCTCACCCATAAGGATTGCAGAGCTGCATTCCTCCCAGGCCATCATTACTAAGTGTATGGACTCAGTCAACACATGAATAATACGTTCGCTGCAGGGAAGTTTTCGCAATAGGAAATTGACTGAAATGTTATTCTTACTCACACATCTTTCTCCTTCAATAGCAACGCACAAACGCACACATTGCAATGCATAGTGCATTGCCATTTCTATACGTTCGCTGCAGGGAAGTTTTCGCAAGGAAATTGACGCAAATTGTATTCTACGTATTACAATACACCAAGCTAGCCACTAATGATGACTGTCGCGAGGTATGGCAACACAGACATCTGACTCACACTATAAGCCACCCTTATACCCAAATTACTTTGAGTCAACCGAACATTTATTTCAATAGGAATTTTGTCGATCGAAACAGTGCGAGTCAATCGGAATTGCTAGCTATCTGATGTCAAGGTAGTTTTATTTCAAAGTTACAAAGTTGGGGATTTTTGCTGACTTCGACTTCGTGGATGGAGACTGTCTTAACGTCTTAACCTTTCTGTCCGTGTTATGTATATAAAAAATATATATAAATAACTACATTCATACATGAATAAAAATGCTGAACCTAAGTACTCACCGATATACACTGAAGAGTTAGCTCTATTAACATTGTCATATATAAACGTTATACCGAGTGTGAAGATCGGAGCTGAACCGATTCCTATGAGCATGTTGGCAATCACGAACAGAAAAATGTAGAAAGAATTCGTTTCCTGTATACAGAAACACACAGTGATATGCAGGAGGCAATTTATTGCTTGAGCTTCAGGGTCTTTAATCTTAGATGGGCCGTGCAGGGCGGGATTTTTTTCTAGGTGGGGGCCCGGGTCACTTCAGGTTCGGGGGCCTCTCACTATAGAAATTAAATTGCATGAAAAATAAAAAATAAACTAAAATGAATGCTAAAATGCATTTTTTCGAAAGGAATATAAGTTCCGAAGAAGACATCTGATTTTATTTTTCTTAATTTATTGACTGTAAAATTTTGACTATAATTTTCAGTTGGTAATATAGTGTATAGTAATATAGTGTGTAGTAATATTTAGTGATATAAATTAATGGTAATCAGATAAGATATGAAGTGTTTTCAATTCAAAAACAAACGTGGACATGAATATGAGAAAAATATATTTCAATCAACACATACCTGTGCTTCGCATTGCGTTTTATTCAAATTGCTATTTGTCACGGACTGGTTCAAACAGAGATGTTCGTGTACGTTGTCAGTTGATGCTAATTTTGGAATATCGTAGGGAGACGACAAGTACTGAGGTGTTGAGAACAATCCAGATCCTTGATAAATAAAACAGTTGAAAATGGGATATATGCACACATGATTTCACGTATATGTTCCAAAATAGTGTTAGAGTTGAAACCACTCAAGGGTCGGTCGGCCTTAGGGTTGAAATTGGAAACATTTTACGCGAGCCCCAGGTTCACAGTCGAGGTCTATAAAGGTTCAAATACCTTTTTAGATTATTTACATAATATGAAAACACTTCAAAGTTGATTTCTGATTTCTGATTTCTTCTAATCTTACCTACACCTACAATAATGGCACCGATTCCTATCCATCTCGGTCTATGACCTTTGCCCCCGAAATAGGAGATGAAAATAATAGCAAGAAGACTGCCGATATCATAACCTCTGCCGATGAGTGTCGACTTAGCCTTTCTCCATCCATACCTGCAAGAAAAAAAGAAGGATGTGTGACAATTAATAAGGACAAGACGAAAAACTGACTTTACCAACAAACTAAATGCTGCTGTACCACACTTGCACTCTTTGTACATTGATTGGTGGTAATGAGACAAGAGTGAGGCCTCGTACCGACGACTTGGAAAATATTTTGAGCTATTATTTTGATGTCGCCGTATAATGTGGTAATACAAAAGGTACAGCAGTTTTTTTCCATGAACAAACAACTCAGTATCAAGTTTGGTTGTGAGACAATATATCAAACGAGACTAAAAAGAGGATGCGCGACAATTTATAACTGGTTGAAGGTTCGGTATCAACGCAATGGAGGGAACATGAGCCGTACTTTATTTGGTTTGGGACAAAGCGATAGCCCCCGAGCCCCCCGGTTCAGTAGGTATCTGATTTCACCGCTTTTCGATGGTTGGTAATACGCTGCGGATGTATCCAACACTGATAATACATTGTAATACAATAAGGACAGACAAGAAAGCGAGGAACCATCTCGCAGAATCGAAAAACTGAAGACAGAGCGGGTGGTAAGTCCCATATCCCCACGATTTCTCCGAAATATCGATGTTCATATTGCCTGAAAACAAACATGTTGGTTTTGAAGGTTGTGGGACAATATATTACTAGAGGTAGGGAATGTAAGGTTGTACGACATTAATTGCCAATTCTTTTACAAAATGGAGTTTGTCATATATATATATGCAGCTGTAAATAGCAACACGGAGTCGGAACAGATTAAGTATACAGAATAACTTGCTGTCAAAGACATAGGTCTTTTGAGTACCGGTATGTCATGTAACAGTTAAGGCCGTACTCATTTATTTTTTAAGGTTATATAGAAATCTGTGGTTTTATGTAATGAAATACTGATGAAATTATGAATATAAATGTTGTCTTACTAGAAATTACCGCCTTCCGATATTATATATACTTTACTGTGTTAAGTACAGGTCATGGTTGACACCAGGATATTTATGTAATCAATATGAGTGAAAGACTCACTTGATACAGTTATAGGAACGCCATCAGCTTGCCCAACAGTTTGCTGTTCCGTCTGCAGTGCGGAGGTTTTATTTCCTCCGTTCGTCTTCTGGTTGTTTTTGTTTGAATCCAAATCCATGGTGCATGAGTGGTGATGGTTATGTAGTCGAAAATTCGTTATTTTGGCTACAAGATAATTTACACTACTGTACAGTGGATGGATGCTGAAGAATAAGAAAGCAGTTAGTATATATATGAAGTTCACATTGTGCGTACAAACTGTATCATGGATCCAAAGTAATTAAATACGTGAATACCAGAGTTTATAATACAGTATAGGAACTCAAGAGTTCAACCAATGTGTATTCCAATCCCTGCTACTCTACATAAATCCTGACCAAAACAAAGCGTGTTTACTGTATGCTTCCCTACTGACAATAACATTCTTATCCTACTAGGTCTTGTCTTAACTTAAGTGGTGTTTTGTTGCTAAAAAATTAATAATTTACACTTTCCAAATCGAAAGTAATAGTTTGTTATGATAAATTCGTATGTTGAGCTCGAGCGTCAGATCGTCTCTAAAATCTCTAAGATAGGTTTTTTTTATACACACATATATAACAACGACTATAATATGCCGCGCAGCGCTGTTTATACTCCCTTTCTCAATAAGTAATTACACAGCAGGAGGTCTAGTAATAAGAATAATGTAGATTGCAGAAGCAAGGTCCTCCTTAGCTACACGCGAGACATTCTCTCGCACTGTCTGGCACTAGTGCGAGCGAATAACGATAAGGTGCCTGCAATTATCCCTAACTCCTGCCTCCAATGCTTCTAGGTTATGAATATTCCTCATATTTTATCGAAGCCATATCCCTGTAAGGTAAGAAATATGAACCTGAAAATAATGAAATTGAAATGATAGATTAATGCTTCATGTAAAATGAGCGATAATATTTTGAGTCGAATACCGCCAGGAAAAAGGTAGCTCACCCCTAGATACCGTTAACTAAGGAAGCCGATATTGCCCGGTTGAGCATTTAACGAAAGATACACCTAGTTATTCTAGTCTATTAAGATTTTTATTTTGGTTGTTAGAGCTCTCCTTAAGTAGCAAGACAAGACGTGAGTTTCTCACAGGAACGGAATGATTTTTGAAATACTGTCTCATACTACCATCTCGCGGCAGGTTTATTTCACTAAATTGTGCAGTTGACTGGTCTATAATGATATTAAAAACAACTACTGTAATATGAACACAAAGTTTGAAGTCTTAATAAAACGAACAATATTGTGCTACGGAGCATTGTTTGAGAAGCAAAGCTTTCTAAATTGTAAGAAATACTGGGAGCCGAAAAAAGACAAGCAATGAAGACTGCCAGTAATAAAATATCGGTAAGCTACTTGCTACGCAAAACAGTTTTCTGGTAATTTGTTATCAGTCATGTACGGTCTATTGTATGTCTAGACTTGATTAGCTGGTCCAGACAGCAAGGTACATAATTACGTTGTAAAAGCATGGAATTCCAACGCCAGTAATCAAGGACTGCGCAAAACGAGGGATGATACCATCACACACGAACAGAATGCTGTTTTACGAATACTACCCCTTACTGCCATCTCGCGGAATTAGCTAATTCCCAAAATATAACGTGATTGGCTATGGCCACCAAAAATTCTATGTCAAGTAGCGTGAGCGTGTTTACAAACAATAGAAATCGTATAGAGATTGTACTCAAGCTGAAATCGTTTTCGCTTTTCCCCATTTCAAGCAGGTAGGCATGAATAACATCGCGAATATCTGTTTCGTCAAAAGATTTCTTATGTTCTTCTATAAGATCATTCACGAAATCTAAATATACAACCTGAAATTACCTGCAGAAAGTGTACAATTACAATTAATATTAGACTTTCAAAATACTGTTGCATTTATCAGGATATATTTCAATGAAATTTTAGAACTATACAATTCTTTGATGCAGTTGCCAAAGCCCATTGTTTGAGAATCTTGGATTCTAAGAAGCATTCGTAATGGCTATTTAAGACATTTTATTCATAAAGTTGCAGTGTTGTCAATAATTTTTATTTGCGTTATATTCATTGTGAATGAGAGTGGTCCAAGTTAAAACTGCACAAGCTGGAAAAAAAATTGTATATAGATTGCGTCGTGCTTTAGAGACACTGTAAAGTTGATTTGTTAGATTAAATTAGATTAGATAGTTTCAATCGGTACAAATTGTTCTTGGTGTTTATATGGGTTGAAGACTTCACGCAGTTCGCACCTAGGTTATCTTAGCCTTCAAACTCTAGCATCTAAATGATCGCCCAGGGGTACTTTTGAATCAAACGTCCATCATATGATTTCTACTGGTCCATTCACTTTAATTACAGAAATCAGATATTACAGAAAACCTTTCTCATAGCCGTAAAAACATTCTGTAAGAATATTGGTTCAATTGGAAGACTCAATCGGGGTTTATGATACGGGTTTCAGTTAAATACATCTGGAGAAATTCATCATATCTTTCGTGTATTAACTTAAAAAGAGAATAACCGCCCCCTAAGCTTGCTGTACATATGAGACTTATATGTATAGATTCACTATGACATTCTGCATTCATTGACGTGTCATTTATAGTGGGACGGTAATTGATCATCAAGATATGTTGGTTTATGTATTACGTCTCACATGTGTCAATTTTAGCGTGATTGGATCATTAGAAATTCATTTATAAGCGTTGATTGTACTTTGCCATCTAGCGGTGGTAAGTTTTTACTTGACGTAACGGTTATAAATGAACCAACAGCGACATCTAACGGTTAGACATTTTTACTTCACCTAACACTTATAAACGAACTTCTAATTATTCAATCACGCTTAAATTGACACATGTGAGATAGAATATATGAAGCAACATTCCCTGAAAAAATTGGGTCGATTGATTCGGTTAACCCTGAAAAAATCTATTCCAAAACTCGAATACCTATTTCGGGTCGGCCGTAACGAGTGACCCCGCGTTGAACAACCCTCAATACCTCGCGGACCAATTGCCGTCTCACTATATACGACATGCCAATAAATGCAGAATTCCATAGCAAGTCCATACATAAATCTCTCATATTCACAGCAAACTAACAGGAGCAAGTATACTCTTTTTGAGTTAAGGTTAGGTAACTAGGTGGTTTGTGACTTAAAAAGGGGACAAGGGCTTCTGTTAGTTTGTTGTGCAGCAAACTAGTGGAAGCCGTTGTCCTTTGTTTAAGTTAAGAGTAACTAGGTGGTTGACGACTCAAAATAGGTATTCTAGTTTAAATCGATATATTCGGGTTTAACCTGAATCAATCAACGTAACATTTTCAGGGAATGTTGTTTTATGTATTTAACTCACATCTGTCAATATTAGCGTGATTGGATCATTAGAAGTTCAATTATAAGCATTAGGTGAAGGAAAAATGTCTAACCGTTAGATGTCGCTGTTGGTTCATTTATAACAGTTACGTGAAGTAAAAATGTCTAACCGTTAGATGGCAAAGTACAATCAACGCTTTTAAATGAATTTCTAATGATCCAATCACGCTAAAATTGACACATGTGAGATAGAATACATAAAACAACATTCCCTGAAAGAAATAGGTTGATTGATTCAGGTTAACCCCGAATAAATCTATTTCGAAACTTGAATACCTATTTCGTGTCGGCCGTAACAAGTGACCCCGCGTTGAACAACCCTTAATAACTCGCGGACTAATTGCCATCCCACTATACACGACACGCCAATGAATGCAGAATTTCATAGCGAATCTAAACATATAAGTCTCATACGCACAGCAAACAAACGGAAGCCATTGTCCTCCACGTTTTGCAGGCATTTCTTTGGAAGTATAAATTCACTAAAAAGTAAATGCACTACCCTACCTATAAGTTTCATCGCAATAATTGGGACAGGTACAAAGCAAGGGGATTTTATTAATGACAACAGTGCTATATACGGAAAGTTCTGCTATTCATAATAAACGTAAGAACTTGTCACATGCATATCCAAGCATAACACAAGAAATAACTTCACCAATGACCAGAAAGCCTTGTTCACTTACTGAATATGTTTTTAACTCAAGGCTCTTCTCCATTTGACAGAGGTGGTAAAATTGGAACACCTTTCTCAAGTTTTTTCTCCAAAACATACGCGTCAGAAGGTTCTATTCTTTTGTAATAGTGAAACTCTGTTTGTACAATCTCAAATCCAAATTTCTTGTAGAAGTCAAGTGCAGAATCATTATTCACTTGGACGTGCCTATAAAGGAAAATATTATTCAGTCAAAATTTCAGAATCTAAAACTTAAAAAAAATGTCACATTGGTATATGCTACTGTTTGTCTGCTAGAGCTTGGCATAACAACAAAGATCATAGCAATGATATCAGGAGAAAGCAATTCAATCGAGCTTCCACCCATTGGTTCAAGCCTCCTAATAATACATTGCTGACAATACGTCAGAAAAACTAGTCATGAAATTTTTACTC
>QXVX01007756.1:3023-16187 GCA_013436065.1 Halocynthia aurantium
ATGTGAAGGCACAGCAGTGTGGGATTTTTCTGGATGATTGTAGCTGGGAATGGATCCTAATTTCAACCATGACTTGCGACTTAAACTTATTATATCGCTGCTTTTGGAATGCTTTTCACAAATAAAAACTTTTTGGGCCAGTATTCTTCGCTTGAGATTGTTGTTGCATGGGTCCCTGTAAAGTTTGATTCCTTGAGACGAAGAAGGGGAACATTGCGGGATGCAACAGTATTTGCCTCCTCGTTTTTAGTGGTAGTTGTCATGGATGTATTTATCGTTCATAGTGTAAAAATCCTAAGATATCTAGTGCGAGAGAATTACTGATGATGTATGGCAACCTCGCATATTTTTCGTCACCGATTACAATAGAACACCCGTTTTACGGGAGTTCTAATGAAGCGAAAATACTGACTGTGTGTGTTTGAGTTATCAGCTGCCAGAACTCTGGTGGAAACGATTCTATAAGTTAATCATCTGAAACGCCGGTAGACGGAGTTAAAGAGTTAACGAACTTTTACTAAAGCAGGCTGGTGCATTACAGACTGTATCAAATATATTTAGCACGGATCCAGATACTGAAAGTGTATAAGATAGCCAGTTTATGTTAAAGTATAGGCGATTGTTATTGCTTTGGACGACTTTACTCCATACTCGGACTCGATAACAATAAAGTATATGCGACGCGACGATTGTAATGAACGAATGTAACAAAGGACAGATGTTATGTATATATTGCATAATTTTATGGAGCTCTTCTGTTGAAAATGCATTTAGTTCACAATACGGTAAGTCTGAATATGTATATCTAGATTCTAGACAGTCCAACAAACCAGTTTAGACTGAACTTCAAGAGTTGAATACAACTAACCCTAACCGGAAATTCGTCTTTACTGAATTCAAGCAAATCGACGTTTAATTCATGTATTTTGCTAGGACCAATAAATCAGTTCAAGCTAACCTAAACGGATCAAGTACGAAACACTACCGTATGCCATATATGAATATATTTACTTACTGTGGGTAACTTCTTTGTTTTTGCTGCAATGATACATGATAATGATTAAAATAAAACAATGATACTGTAAAATCATATATGGTGATAATATTAAGTCCGCTGTTGGTTCATTATCACAGTTAACAAGGGCTATGATATCACATTTTGAAGGATATGATATCATATTATAAAGCCTTGATAATGCTATAGCACGATTCCAGTGTTACTTTACCTTTATATCAAAAATTATTACCGTATTTTCGGGTGTATTACCCTCACCGTGTATAAACCACACCCTTGCAAAATCAATCCTTTTCGTTTTAAATTTATTAGATAACCCGCACAGAAATCTTACTTTGTACTTACCAAGTTACTACTAACTACGCATTAACAAATGCGCCAAATACTAATTTTGATAAAAGGAGAATAAAAATATTGGACAACAATGGAAATTATCTGCACTACGCTACACGCACGAGTTGCACACACTGAAAATGCGATTGGGCCCGCAAATGTTTTTGGGCAGCAAAACAGGTCCACCAGGACAAAAAGGTTGAGAAACACTACTATGTACAAATGATCTTTGGTATGGTCCTAAATTTAATTATTGGAAGTGACCGGAAAGCACTGCCTTATGCAGTGGTAATCCCTGCTCTGGTATTGTATGGGCTGAAATATCGGACAACAATAGTTTGCGGAAAGAATCTAGCAAGGATTTCGTAATGGAAAAATGTCATGAGGAATATTCGTTAAAAAATAGTAATATGTTGTAATACTATTATTATCCTTATACCCAAATGAGCTTGTATGTATGGGTTATGAACACCAAACACTTTCAGTCTCACTTCAATGGTACCGATAGCGCAGGGGTGGGCAAACTACGGCCCGGCAAAGGTTTTCATGCGGCCCGCCGAGAGCTTCTATGAATTCCAACTTCTATATGTTGAAAAAACTCAATGCTATTTCATTACTACGCCATTTGCGAATGTAGGTAGATGATACTCCCAACAGGGACACTGTTGCATTTGCACCTTTTCCCTCTTGCAAAAACGGCTAACGAACTGCCCTTTGAGAAAAGCCTGATGTGCTTCCCTCGTCATCATCATAATGGAACGAAATGAAATCAGGAGAGGAAATTTGCGGCGGCTATAATCTGAATATAACACGCGTCGCACTGTGTTTGTGACGACGATATTGTTCTGTTGCTTTGTCGAAAACGATAAAAACGACAACTGATAGATTTTTAGTTTGCCATGAAATTTATTTTCTTGGGACGCTGGGAAGCCTTAAAAACGCGTCAGCTGCCCAATTAGGTTTTTCATAATTTATCAAATTCATTAGTTTTTTCGAATGCGGCCCGGCCCGGCCCGATAGACAGCGAATGAGGCCTGCCTGGGAAAAAGTTTGCCCACCCCTGGCTCAGGCCATGTGTTCGGGTATAATATCAGATATAATTTCTATAAGAGAATGCGATATCCGAAGAGACAGCAATGTTTCCACAGTAATTCCTGGTTTGCGCTTTTCACAAACCTGAACCTGAAGATGANAAAACGACAACTGATAGATTTTTAGTTTGCCATGAAATTTATTTTCTTGGGACGCTGGGAAGCCCTAAAAACGCGTCAGCTGCCCTATAAAGTTTATCATAATTTATCAAATTCATGGAAATTGGAAAATTACAGGATTATATTTTCTATTTTATAAAATATAATATTTTGACAGTTGTAAATTGTCTCTCATCTATATATTTGTAGATGGATTCGATACAACTGCAGTTTTTGAAGCCATATCACGAACTGGAAATCAAGAATATTTGTGGAGTCTTAACCTACCAAAACTGGAAGTGACCACAACAGGATATATTCTGTCACCTCAGATAGGAGCGGCTTTATACATGGAAATCAAAACGGATAAAACTGATTTTTTTGCATGCAACTTTATTTATCAAACAAACGGGGTCTCTAGTAGTACAGTCCAGTGTTCGATCCATCAAACAGCTGAAGTGTCCTATACTGAGGATGCCAATTTCACAATAAGTTTCATTCTATACCAACTCAATACAACATACAACAACACTGAAATGGTATTCACTGTATCCGATTATGTTGTCTATCGTAAGACAATAGTAATTCTTAAAGGTTAGTTGCTTTCTGTTTTTACTGCGGTTTATTTGATTTTGTATCCCTTGCAGATCTGGAATTAGTGAAAGTACAAGCACTGCCTGACTTACAAACAAACAAATTAAGAACACTCGGTGATACGAATAAAGTTGGATAAACTTCAAATCTTGTTTTTTAGGGCCCTTTCATTGTTACCTAGTAACGCCCGCCATTTTAAAACTTCTTGTGTTCGTTGATATTGCTTGCGCTGTGGTTGAGTTTGCAAACGTTCCACTTCCCGCCCCTTCTATATTTTATTTTTATGTTATTGTGTTTTCAAAGCCAGGGAAAAGCGAAAGGTGGTAGTGCTAAAAGCATTGAGGCTAATATGTAGTTATGAAAAAAGAATGGGCATGTTCGTATGTCTGTAGTTAAGGGGAGTGGCTGTAGTTTTTCTATTGCATGAGAATGCAAGTATTAAGTTTCAAGGAATTTTACATTTGAAAGTTAGCTTTTAGTTTTCAACTTTTTTTATCATTAGAATGTGGCCATACCAAAATAAATAGTGACCAAGCTATATCCATTACTCCATCATCTGTACCAACGGATTATGATTCATCTGGAAATTGTTCATGTTCGCATCCAAAAGCAATTTTATACTACGGTAATGGATCTATACATGGCAAAGTAGCAAGATGTGATGCGGTTGCAGAATGGAAAGGTTGTGATGATGCACAGTGCTGGTATGGTATGTCACTTCACAATGTATTATTCTCATAAACTCATATCTGTACTATGTTCACATTCTATTAATATTTCAGCACCTACGGATATCACTGTTAACCAGAGCAATACATATGCCGGCAAATCAGCTGGGTTTACTTGCGACTACACTGAGGGCTTTCCTCGGACTATATCAGAAGAATACCTTATCAATCATGAAAAGGTAGACCAATTCATTCTAAGTAATAGGAATTCTTGGACAATTTAATTATTCAATACAGTACATTGAGTATTGCGGTATTCTTTATTAATTGTCATATATTGTCTCTAATACATGTATTTTAGGTACAAGAAAATGTTAATCTAACTTCAGCTCATTACAAAAATACATATTTCTGCCGTGTTGTCACAAGTTACACCAAGGTTACGAATGGAGGCAATTCCACCAGCAAAACCCTTGAAATCTATTGTTTGTAAACTTCTTGTTGTTCTAAATCCTACACTTTCTGGCATATGATATATTCTAAATTCATATTTGTAGTTGGTCCAGAAATCCTGAATATTACTAATACTAGTGTCATTCCAATTGGAAACACTGGGGAAGTGTATGCCTACTTAAAAGCTAATGACAAAGACAAAGATAAAAATCTTACTGCTGAATTGTCCAAGGACGGTATGTATAGTATTTGTTGTAGGAAGAATAGTTACACTTGTTTCTAAACTTTCTTACTATTTTAGGTCAGAACATAACTGGAAATGTTACCAATGATGACATTTACTATAATTATAGTTACTTCATTACAGTTGTAAGTGAATTAATTTACATTTGTTGTGCAACTAATAAAATTTGACTACTGATTTCAAGTAATTGTTGAATTGCCTCAAATTTTCTGCTCTTCGATGAAGAAATATCCACTTACCCCATTCAAATAGTTTATATAATCCGAAATTTACAATGAAACTGAATTCGCGGATAAACATCAGCCATTAATCGATGACCCTCTAAAGTCTAAGTAACAACTTCTATCCCACCCACTGCCTGGGGTGTATCTTCCAGTGTGAAAAGTGTTACGAGCCCCTGTTATACAGGATACTTGAATGCTAGTTTTTGTTATATAATTTCCTTTGTTTATGCATCTCATTGTATATAGAATTCTTCTGAGGACTACGGAACTTATGTTTTTGTTGCTCATACATTTGATCCCAATGTCACTGTTCGGAAGTTCATCAAGATAACAGACACTCCTCCAACAACACCTCCAAAAGTAGGTTTGGGAACCACAAATTTTTCAGAAACGGGCCAAACTCTTGGTTATTCTTCAACTGAAAATAATTTGACATCTGGTATTAAGACGGAAACTATTATCATCATCTGTGCTGCTATTGCTGGAGTAGTTATCATACTGATAGTGGTGCTTTTGTTGGTAAGAAGATATAGACAAACACAAGGTAGATAAACTTTATTGCTGATTAATTATTGCTATGTTGCCAATCTGGTACTTTTGTTTCATGTACCAATTTTTTTACAGACAAAGAGGAGAGGTTAAATCCTGTTTATGACACATCTGCGGTTGATAACACTGGTATTATTTTTTCTTAAAGTTGTATCAAAGATTCTCGCATTGCAGTCTTTATATTGTATACTTCCATTTCAATTATATCTCTTATACTGCTTATTCAAATTTTTCACTATGATAGACAAAGAAGATAAGGTAAATCCACTGTATGGCAGCAGAAATGATGCATTTTTGTCATCTACTTCCACTGGTACAGCTATTCAAAGAGGTAAGCATTGTATTCAATTTACTATTTCTGTAACTACAAGGCTGAATTTTTTTATAACATCCGATCAATTAAGATAACGAAAAAGAAGAAAAAATCAACCCAGTTTATGGTACTGCAATGAATCAAGGTGATTACATGGTCCTATATAGAACGAGGTATCACTGTATTTTTTAACATATTTTCTTGGATTACAGCTGACAACATTGTTAAAGAGGACCGTGACAACCCACTCTATACTTCCTCTGGTGAGGTTGAGTTAAACTTGAATAATATGGAAGTGTATGCAGAAGTCCAAAAGAAAGAAAAAAAAGGTATTTATGAAAAAGGTTTCTTAGTATTTTCAGATTTTATTTGAGCAACTTTGATTTACAAGGTAAAGGAGGAAAGGACAGTCCTGGCTTTAGCACTGCTGACAGCAATGCTACTTATTCTGAAGTGAAAAAAGTAAACAAAGGAAAAACTGGTAAATCATGTTATGTTATAAAATTATTTTGAACTCTTAGTTTAATGGAGGCCGAGGAGTTTGAGAAAAATTCGATATAGTCCCAAGTTGGTGGCCAAAGAATTCATAGATAAGATATATTTACCTGAAATTATTCATTTGTAACATTGACGAGTGGTATGATTTATTTATGGTTTCATTCAGTTAAGACTTGTATCAGTAAATATTTTGTTGAAAATGAAATGTAGGTGATGATTGTTAGTCCGGCTGATTATACTGTCCAGCTATTAAAAAGTAGGACTATGATAAAAGACATATATACCTCAACAACTGTGGAAATTATAGTACTTGTACGTTTAGCAACATGAAAAATTTTATTATAAATTGGTCGTCGCTGAAAAAATCGAGTGAAATGAATGAAATTTTTTGGTTTTTCGAAAATTTCAATTTCAAAAAATGTCATGGTTGATATTTCGACAGTAATGCAGTACGTGATATGGATAATATGGAATGTACAATCAAAGTAGTTCAAAAAAAAGTTGAAACTCGAAGTATTTGTAGCCTCTTGTTCAAAAACTTTTTGGTGATTGGTAGGGCCAGAGATATATATTCAGGGTATTTGATTGAATTCAACTAAGCAATAAGTGCTGTATGTAGTCTCATTTATGCTTTACTTATCGACTTGAGTTCCTTTGTTTCTGCATTAGTTGCAAAGGAGGAAGTCACGTATGCAGAGGTTCAAAAAGGAAATAAGAAAGGTGAAGCTTATTTAAAGGGTTATTATTATACAATACCAATATCATAAAAGAATACAATACTATTCAGCCCTAGAATTCTGAGTAAAATCAGATATGATCTTTAACTGGTATCAATTAGATTTTTGTAAAATACCACACTGCCATTTTACTGATCATGTTGCTTCATAGGGTCAGGCATAGGATTACATGGCACTCAAGATTGATTTGCTGAAGATCATCTGCAACTGTCAAGTGAGTGAGAATTTCTCGCATCAGTTTTATTCATGTTTGTATTTCATTATCTAATGTAATTAAATGTTTGCCTTCTCTCTGTTGGAAATTGTATCATTTATGTATTTACATTTTGATATTATGCAATAAAACTGCTTACAATTACCATATTTCAATTTTAACTCTGCGTCCATTTACTAATGTTTTAATTAATGCTAATCAAAGTGATCCTAATAAGTAATTTTATCCGCTTTGTTATACTGGTTTTTGGTAATTTGTGCAACAACGTAATGAAACTAATACACATGGGCAATATGCATTCAACTGAACATCTACTGTTAATATTTTATTGCAAATTTCTTGGGAAATATAGATGTGGGTTCTTATTTGTTATGCACAAATCATTTTTTGCAATATATGTTCATATCGCACAAGTTTGGGAGTACGATCAACAACATTATTAATCAGCGTAATCAGTTGTTTGGGTCTTGGAGTAAATATGACTCCAGTTCACGGATTCGTTATTTCTCAAGGTCGATGGAGGCTGGGTTAAGAATAAAAATTTCATAACATTAGCCTGAGCTGTTCAAGTGTTTTTGCTAAGGCTATCTTTTGAAAGTCGCGATTCATCAGAGATATTTTTGCAGACTTCCATTATAGAGTAAATGCTTTTCCTGCACCATGATGAGTTGCAAAATTAACCCATATAGCCCATCTTATTCTTATATATTATTAGATTATGTTCTTATATATTCCTCAATTTTAGTTTCTTTAGAAACCAGAGATAATTTATTGTATTTTCTTCAGAATATGTCATTAAATGTTAAGTGTTACCATTTCCATTCATACAACAAATGTTGTATAAATACCTTTATACAATGCTCAATTATTATATAGTCGTAATACTGCATTCGCAGTACGTGCGTACATCGGGTGTGTACATACCCTTGTCAGAAACAGCTCATTTGTTGAGTAGTAAGTTACACCATGTGAGTCAGAATTCAAATATAATTCCGTCTTTTATTTTAATTTTTTTGTTGAACATGGGTGTGGAATACTTCGCATCAGCAACCCACACTATATATGCATAAACCATACATAATCTTCAACTTGACAAATTTAAAAAAGTACGGTATTTTACGCACTATAAGGCACATTTTTTGTAATTTCGTATCATAAGGCGCACACGAAAGTGAGACTACAATAGCATCATGTGCGCATGAGCGAGTGAATAAACATTATACATATGCAATAGAACTTAGTGCCAGAGTAGTTTTTAAATCATTTTTGACATTTTGATGATATCATTCCGCATGTTAAACGGGCAAAACAAGGATCAGGAACTATTTCGAAACTGTATTGGGGAAAGCATTGTCTGTATAAACGTTCGTTCAAATTTTGATATACCAAGTATAAGGCGCATGACTCGCAATTAAGAAAACACTTGGAAAATACTTTCGCCTCATAGTTCGTAAAGTATGGTTTGGTAATTACATATATATTCCCTCTTTCCTTATTCTTCAATAAATAATATGATTAACTAGTTTATTTTACTGTTGGCATTGAAGTTATGACTAAAATCTTTTGGTATTCTATTCTTCGTTTTTTACATCCATGACATTACAGTGTTGTTTAATTTCTTGACTTGTAGAAACAGTTTCAGGTCAGTCAATATATTCCAATTGTGGTTAATAAATTACGTAGTTTTGGTTGCAACTGCAACTTTCCTTTGTTTTCATAATAATAATAAATGCTCTCAATATATCAATCAACTCCTCGTATTGTAACTGTTCCATGGTGTATATTCAACATATTTATATAAATACTTATGTTTCTGCAATATGTGTAGAATATTAGTTATTTTTTCTTCAAACTCTGTAGATTTATTCCTATGCAATATTAGCAATATGTCGTCATTTAGTTTAAATAAAGTTTTACGTTAAATGCAATACTTGAAATGCAGTTTTTGGAATTTAACCTGAATTTTCACTGTAATTGTTGATGCTTGTAACTGTGCATGTTGAAATTATTTATATGGAAAATATACGTATTATTAATTAAGTCCAATAAAAAGTCATTACTCTCACGAAGTAATAATGTGTTATTGGTATAAGTTTAGTTGCTAACCTCTTGCAAACATGAATTACCTGCACCGCTTATCGAGGTTTTTAAATCTTCAAGCGATTTAATTTAATCTTAATTCAAGTATTATTTCGTAAAATAGAAAACGAAAAAATTTACGGTGATAGAACTCCAGTAATCAGTTCGGGCGACTATAAAAGACATATTCGACCAATAATATGTATGGATGTACCCATTAATCAGCCGTGCTTTTGCAAAATATTAATGAATCAGAAGTCAAACTCAGTACTTTCACTTTACTGAATATTTGTGAACTGATGCAGGTGCTTGTTTTGTGATATTTCCTACTGAATACATACTGAGGTACCGTACCATCAGTTAACGCAGGGAAAGTGGAACAGATTTACTCGAATAATAAAGATATACAGTATAACGCGAAAAATATTGATAATGTTGTTGAGATACTTGATTCTAACCTTTTTGTGATCTTTGAATTGAAATTTGTTTTAAAATGTTACACTATTCAGGATTCGTTCCATTATACTAAAGGAAGTATTTCTCTAGAGACGTTCATGATTTCTGAGTACAATTCAGTATTATATCCCGGAATGCCTAACTATTATTCATGCACGATGTAATATTGAATCAGTAATGAGTCAACCTTGTGCACAGTAATGTGGATAGATACTTCCTTGTTCGTTCGTAGGGAAAATTTTGCTGCTGCCAGATGATCAACGCACGTTTGTGTATACATAGAAATGGGTTGTATGGTGTTTGGCAACTCTTTTAGCACAATGTTATTTACCTTCATCTAAATTCCACCATGAATAAATTCAAGAAATTCCACCAATACGCATATTTCTTACTAATAATAAAAATTAATTAGTGTCACAATACTGTACCATATAAAAGTAAAATAGCCACACCCAATCAGTAGCTCCAACGCATTATTTCAGTATATATTTTCTATCTATATATGGGTTACATATTCTTGTTTGAATGGAGCCATGGCGCAATATTATTTGCAATTCCCAATACAGTATTATAAGTCATTTATCTTAACGATATTTCTTCCAAACATTACTTCTCTATTTCCGACCTCTGTCTCCGTTTATTTCGATCATTTTATATTAGCCGGAGAAAAGTGAAAGGCTATTGATGATGCTAGCAATGCTAAAAAGCACCTCTGAAGTAATATTGACATACGAACAGCTCTCGGAACGTAACTGTAATTTGCTGGAAATGACATTCATGGACTAAGTTGTACAGCAATCTTTTTATATTTGTCTGGGCAGTTTGGATCAATGGACTGCTTTTATTTTCCATAATACTATTTTTTATTTCGCTTACATGTGTTAGAATGACCCACTATGACCACAGCACAAGGAGTCAAAAATTTCGCTGTCACAGTTCCGCTCATTGTTATGTACCGTTGTGAAATTCAATAGAAATAGTTCATATTGGGATTCACACAAGCCGAATAAAATGAATCAGATGAGTCAAATTCCAAACAAAAACGTGAATATACATACTTCCTGGTTCCCTGAAAGGGAAGCATTTAGTATAGAGATATTATATGCATGCCATACGATCATATACGTACATATCATAAGGAAATGCAGCTTCCAAAGCAATGCAATGTTTAAGATATAGGTACCCACATTTCACCATATCATATGGATTTTATTTTCATGAAATTGAGTTAATATAGGTTTTCAATACAAGCAAGCTCTAAAATTATCAAACATACTGTATTGAAAATTTAGTAAATCCATATTTTGCAGTAACAGTATGTTTCAAGTCGTGTGTGATTTCATGTCATGCTAATCTCTATTTGCAATTTGCTAATTCTCTATTTAGTATGAATAATCAATTTGCTGCTTTACTCATAGAAAAGTGTCACGACCAACAATTCGTCATTTGTGTCATGTTCATACGATCGCGGTATATCGGCCTTGTATTTTTGTAGTGAGCTAAGGAAGCATATACCATACCACGTGGTGATAAGAAGCGTAGTTCCAACGCATTATTCCGGTATCTATTTTCTATCAACAATACGTGGGTTACATGCTCTTATTTGAATAGAGTCATGGCGTGATATTATCTGCCATTTCCAATATATAAGTCATTTTTTTAAAGATATTCAAGTAAAACCAATATTCCATATTTGCGACCGGGGTTTACGCTTATTTTGATCATTTATTAATCACTTACAAGTCTTGATGAACATTTTCTTATACGCTTTATTTCCATCCATCATATTTAAAGTACATATTCACGATAGCTGGTTCTGCATTTGAACAAAACGAGGATGTAAATGTAGACGTAACCTATAAGAAACTGTCGCAGTAGGAATCCAATGATAGGATTCGGAAGAATCTACAAGGATACATTAGAGTCTCGATGTGGGGTGACGCCGTTTAACAAAAAAAAATTAGTGAGAATGGATAAACTCTTTTGTTGAATTTCAAAGTAATATATATAATAGTTTCCGAAATTGTTGTTTGAATAGAGACATGACGTTATACTATATGCTATCTATAAATATACAACAGAATTTAGTTTCACTTTGTACAATGTTTGCATCTGACGTCGGCTGTGTTATTGGTATTACTGTATGTGGTGTTTGCTTTCACGCGCATCTGTTGCTCGGAACTCTAAAATCCTAGTACTTTTTACGAGACCTAGAGAGTGAAAATAGATTTCGCGGTGGGGGTCTCTTCAAGTCTTCGCTTATTGCGACCTACGTCATAGCGTTTATTTCAATCATCACGTACAAGTCTTAAAAACTTTCCATGAAATCAAGATCTGTGCTTATACATTACGCAGACGGATCCCCGGCTTACGAACAAACGAGTTACAATTAACCGGGGATACGAACGAAGTTGATTCAAGTACAAATTCCGTCATTTTGAAGCGCCCTGCTTTCGTTTTTGCACCCCCTTTGTATAGTTAGTTTCTTTTGTATTGTGTTTTTATCATGGCCAGCGAAAAGTGAAACGCTGCTTTCGATAGACAGCTTTTTATTTTCCATGATACTCTATTTAATTTCGCTTACGTGTGTTGGAATAACCCACTACAGCACAAGGAGTCAGAAATTTCGCTGTCACAGTTCCGCTCATTGTTATGTACCATTTTGAAATTCAATCGAGATAGTTCATATTGGGATTCACCCAAGCTGAATAAAAAATGAATCAGGTGAGTCAAATTCCAAAACAATGACGTGAATATAGACACTTCCTGGTGCGCTGAAAGGGAAGCATTTAGTATAGAGATATTATATGCACGCCATGAGATCATATACGCCACAAGGAAATGCAGCTTCCAAAGCAATGCAATGTTTAGCATATAGGCAACCACATTCCAACATGATCAAATGTATTTTATTTTCATGAAATTAAGTTAATATAGGTCTTCAATACAAGTAAGCTCTGAAATTATCAAACGTTCCCAACTGATTTCAATCTATCACCTGCTGCCCTCTGTAGATATTGTGATCCTGTGCAGTACTTGTAAATCCATATTTTGCAGTAACAGCATGTTTCAAGTAGTGTGTTATTCTATGTCATGTTTGTCGCTATTCGCACCGTTAGTATGAACAATGAATTTGCTGCTTTCACACTCATAGAAAAGTGTCACAACCAACAATTCGTCATTTGTATCACGTTCGTACCATCGCGGTATAACGGCCTTCTATTTTTCTATAGAGTTTACTAAGGAAGCAAATAACCTACCACGTGGTAATAGGAAGCGTAGTTCCAACGCATTATTCCGGTCTTTTTTATATATCAATATGTGGGACGTAGGTGACATACTGCTATTTAAATAGAACCATGGCGTTTGTTCGAAAAAAAATAGAGAACTCGCTTTGGACAACGTATTGAGGATGTTGCAAAGTGTAACAAAACCTTCCATACTCTTCGGTCCTAAATGAAAACGGAGATTTTTATAACATTAAAAATTACAGTGAAGTACTGTGTATAAACATCCATCACGTAATCCTGTGTAGTACTTGTAAATCCATATTTTGCAGTAACAGCATGTTTTAAATTGTATGTGATTTTATGCCAT
>QXVX01007756.1:17194-31114 GCA_013436065.1 Halocynthia aurantium
TTTGGATAACGCATTGAGAAAACATTCCCCGCATATCGTCCATAATTTAAATTCTTTTAAAATTCGTGTGTCACGTGACAGTTTGTCTCTCACCTCGTCACGAAATATATGTGAAAATAAACTCTCTTGCATCACATAGCGAGCAAGTTTATTAGTTCTTCAACTTTTGTTTTATTTAAAATCCACAGCTTACTGAGTTATATGAGACTACAAAGTTGATTTTTATTAGGGTCTTCACTAATCGACAATTTTTAAGTCTTGTAAAAGCTTTGGCTCTGCTACTAAGCCAGGTGAAGGATTAAGAATATCCATAATATCGGTATTTCTAGACAATATACAGCTTCTTTATTTCTATATCTTCTGAATTTTCAATTTGAAAGATTCAGGAAAAATAGATGTTGCCCACATTGCAGTAGTTATATCATACAGTGTTCAACTAATATCATAACCTTGAAGTATAAATAAAATTTAATACCGATGTGACCGAGTATTTCGAAATATATTTATATTTGCATTTATAAAATCCATTCGCATTTCATAATACACCAGTCCCTCGTTATATGCGAGGTATGCGTTCCGAGATAACTTACTGTAACTGTGTACTGTGAATACTTATTTCAATGGCAAAATAGGGATGCTTTTTAACAACAACCTACAATCATAATTTAGCCACTGTTCCCTACCAAACAGACACAAAGACAGTACCACAAGACAATAGAAATATTATAATGCTAATATTGAACATACCCTAACCCTAACCCTAACCCTAACCCTAAGTATATTAAAAATCATAATAATGAGTGTAATTACCATGGGTGACAGGTGTGTAGGCTCCGGGGGACGAGTGGTTCGGCAGGGGTACGTGGATGAGGTGGGGGGTTGTGGGTCGTAAGAGTCATCAAAAGTTCAGAGAATTTCGGGAAAAAAATTGGGACGAGCGAACACAAAGCACAAAACATCGTTTAACAAATTTAAATTTCGATCCAATCAAATACTCCCCCTTTCCCCTCCCCTCTGAACCAATAAACTGTGATATTCACTACGCAACACAAAATAAAGAAACCAATGTTTGACAATGAAGACGCGCGTAAACCGGAACGGTGAGACTGGGAATGAGAATCTAAAGTAAAGGAGAACAACGCGCTGCGACAGTCTAGAACGGATGGATGATGGACGGGAATGTCCAAAATAAAATAAGCCCAAATATGCCCAAATAAGAAACATAGTTACCACTACGTTACTGCAAATATTACTCAACAAAACTATAAAACATTTGAACCATGAAGTTAAATTAATAAAAAATAGTTTAACTCTCATATAGACATTATCACTCCACCTCAGAGTGCTGCAGCACCTCTACACTAAAGTTTTGGTAAAAATAAACGTCTCCTGAAAATAAATTTATCTAATTTATTCTAACTAGTGCGTAACTGTCTTATCTAGAATGTGTGGAATTTTGCCTATTCCTTAACTCGCAATGTACGAGTGCCTTATGTTTTTGCCAGTCACTAGTAATTAAGCTATCCTCAAACATAATCTCATCACTTGTGAAGTAAGTTTGTGTGGGATTATGACGAATGGTTTGGAAAAGAGTGTGGGAATCCCATGAGGAAGTAAGTGTATATTTCCAATACATTTCTGGATATTTGGATCAAAAGGGAATTGTGAATACAATCGGACTTATCCATACAGGAAAATTTAATCTCAGTAAACTGTTGAAAATGCTCAATGCACTAAATCAGTGGTTAGCAACCGCCAGTCCACGGACCGGCACCGGTCCGCTTTAATTTTCGTACTGGTCCGCAGAGAAGACATGGTCATTTGTATACTTCAAATATAAAGCGACATGCCGTTATCAAACCAGTTTTGCATATCTTCCCAACGAAAATTGAAAACGAATCGAAATGCTAACAAACTTATTATGATTACAACAGCAATATTAACAAATCTCCCACTGATTTTGATTAAATTCAAATAACGCTTAAGTGGATCTTATCTTTCGTTCACTACCGAATTACGCTTATACTGCTGTAATATCATAAAACAAAACTTTACTAGACAAGTTTGCAACAATCATAGGTATAATGATTGATGTGTGAGTTGCGCAATTTCCTGTCTTACTTTCGGTTTCGGTTACTGCTAATAATAACCACGTTTTATGTTACTGGTCTGCAAAGCATTTTTGAACGTTTACCGGTCCGCAGGCATAAAAAGGTTGGGAACCACTGCACTAAATAACCCCGAGGGTTATAGGAGTAACAATTATTCATGGCGGGGTAAGAATTATTCGTGTAAAAATTGGCACACGTAACTTCGAATATACAGAATGGTATTAGAAAAAGAGCAAATAGCTCATGCCTCTTAACGTCGTAAGACGTGTTTGGAATATACGAAAATTAAAAAAATTGTACCGTGTTTTTTGGATTTGTTTTTCGAGGCTCCTTGTTCGACTCTCCGGTGATTGAGTTCCTGGCGTCGATAAAAAAATTGAAAAACACTCTTGAGTGTTTTGTTGATAAGATTCGAACATATTGTCCTTACTTTATCAGTTACAACAGTAATCTGATAGTTAAATAATATTTTATTCCTATTATATTATAATATCCAACTCCAATCCTGTTGAGTATAGAGTAAAATCGTAGCATGGTAAACAATTTAAAAAATAGAATTTGTTCCGTAAGTAAGGTATGAAATGAATAACAGATCAATTATTAGGCTCAAAAATAAATTTCAAAAGATTTTTGATATACATAATTACAATTTGCTTTTTCACTCACCTCGTCTCTCCTTCCACGAACACGTTCCTATTGCAACTGGCATGTTGTAACACCATTCTTTGTTTGGAATATTCAGTTCAGGAAATAGTGACACAGTAATATAAGCTATTGTCTTCTACTCATTATCGTCACTAAGTGGTGCAATTGCAACTGAGATCATAAATTACTAATTTGAGTTTTTCACAATGCCACTTTCAGCAACTTTGCAGCAAGGCCAGATTTTCTCAATAAGTTAGCAGTAGGGGCGTGTCTGCAATTTAATTTTTTGAAGTACAGTATTGTTTTAACATTCTGAAATTCAGAATTTGAATAGAATGGTTTTTACAATACATCCAGGCATTTGGATATTACTATGCGGGATGCGCTGTTCGGAAACCAACAAATCAATGTCAACGCAAAGCGGTTGCCGCACGTGCCCATGCTGATTTACTTCCGTTTTTATTGTGGATGGATTCGCAGTCTTGCAATAGTCTTGCGATCCTCAAGCATGGNGCATGTTGTAACACCATTCTTTGTTTGGAATATTCAGTTCAGGAAATAGTGACACAGTAATATAAGCTATTGTCTTCTACTCATTATCGTCACTAAGTGGTGCAATTGCAACTGAGATCATAAATTACTAATTTGAGTTTTTCACAATGCCACTTTCAGCAACTTTGCAGCAAGGCCAGATTTTCTCAATAAGTTAGCAGTAGGGGCGTGTCTGCAATTTAATTTTTTGAAGTACAGTATTGTTTTAACATTCTGAAATTCAGAATTTGAATAGAATGGTTTTTACAATACATCCAGGCATTTGGATATTACTATGCGGGATGCGCTGTTCGGCAACCAACAAATCAATGTCAACGCAAAGCGGTTGCCGTACGTGACCATGCTGATTTACTTCCGTTTTTATTGTGTTTATGGATTCGCAGTCTTGCAATACTAACCATTCCACAAGCATTACTTACCGGCCGAATGTCATAAGACAATAGCCTTTTTATTTCGTAATCTACCAATAATACAGTGAAGATGTGATTAAGGTTATCAAGGTAAGAAGCTGATTGAAGATCTCTCTAAAAAGATTTTCGAAGATTTATCCTCTACCTAATGAACTAGTAATCAAGCGATCCTCAAGCATGGTCTTCTTAGCGATCTTCATCACTAGTTAAGTAAGTTTGTTTGGAAATTTGACAAAAGGTTTGAAGCATTCAAAATTGATCGTATGGGATTTCCAGGAGAAGTGGAAATAAGTCTAAGTTTTCTATCCAAATATTTGAATCAAGAGTATTTGTGGGCACAATCAGACACTTATTCACAAAGGAAAGTGTAATCTTTGCAAACTCTTGAAAATGCTCAATGCCTCAATGCAGGGAAATGATCCCCGGGGAGTAACAGTTAGTCATGACAGGGTAAGGATTATCCGTGTACAAATCCAAATGAAAGCTTGCACACTTTATCTTCAATCCACTAACCCATTAACCGATTTTAACGTCGTAAACCGTGTTTAGAATACGAAAGTGCAAAAATCGTACCTCGTTTTTTTATTTGTTTCTTGAAACTCATTGTTCGGGTCTTCAATGATTAAGTTACAGGCGTCGATATCTAATCGAAGAAAAGTTCGGGTAGGAACCACTTTGAATGTTTTGTTGACTAGCTTCGAACATATTTTTCTTGCACTTGTAGTTACTACAATTTCTGAGGGATTTTTATTGGCTAATTGAAGTGTCGAGAGACAGTAATCCGATAGGTATATAATATTTTATTCCTATTATATTATATCTTACTCCAATTCAGTATGGTGAAAACACTACAATTAAAAAAGAAAGTAAGGTCTGAATTGAATATCACATAAGTGCCTGTCTCTCCATTCGCCAAGATATACACATCTATTGTAACTGGTAGGTAAACATCATTCTCTTTGTCGAATTTCAAGTTCAGGAAATAGTGTCTCACATAACCAAACTCCTTTTATTCGTGTTTTTCTCATTATTATTATGTCTACTTGTTTTCTTCCCAATAAGACAAAAACGGTATGTTGAAACCACTGAACTGCGTTAAGGTATCAACAATGTAATACGCCCGTGCAATTAGGTACTTTAGTTTTATGGAAAAAATAAATTAAACTCTTATTAAAGAACTATACATAACACGAGTTAACTAAATACTATTTCGTATTACTCTTTACAACGTTTGTACTGTGCTATCATAACGGTAAATCGTTTTATAATAGATGTCTACTTGAAAACCTTAATAATATTCCAGGCAGAGTTCTAGGACATACTAGTGCTCTATAGCACGAATGCGAAATGTGGTAGTCTGGGATTATATAGCGGCATAGGTCAGTCATGCATACGTCGCTAGAGGTCCCTAGAGTTTGAAAGTCTCGCAGTTAGTTGCCCGCCTTTTGCGTTGGAAACGAGGGAAGATTTTATCCAGTAACTGTTGGTTTTTTAATATAGAGAATGTTTTTTTATACGAATAAGTTTATGACCAAAACCTCAATCCCATATACAACCTTTCTCTAAACTACTTAAGATAGCTATGTCATTTCCGTCATCATTTCGGTTTTGGTCAATCACCGCAGCATGTGTTGACGACCTCCAACCATTTGTTGTTGTTTATACTTTACAGAAATCGCACACATAACCTATAATAATGATTCCTGAGAAAGTAGTCATTCTGGACGGCGGATCACAATACGGAAAAGTAATTGATCGGAGGATGAGAGAACTAGCAGTTTGTTCAGATATAAGTCAGTTGGAAACACCTGCTATCGCCATCAAAGAAGCAGGATACAAAGCAATAATCATTTCTGGCAGTCCGAGCTCGGTATGAAATACGATGCAGTGATTTGTTCAATAATTTTTCTTCTTTAAGTTTAAAAGCAAACTTTATAGTTGCCAGAATTGTGTTTGTAAAATTGTATATTCAACCTATTCAAGCATGAAATAAATCTACCAGAATCCTTTATTCATTTAAAATTATTTATGGACTCTAGAATAAGATCTTTCAAAGTAATGTGAGTTGAAATGAACAAATAGACATGGATGGCGAATGAGATATATAGATACAGAAATCTTCTTTACGCTTGATTAGATTGATTCGATTTTGTTATGAATTGTAGAGATACTACTACAACCATTACCCAATAGTGTGGTGCCAGTGCATCATGTGTGTTCGCTCCATTCCTAATTCTTATTGCGACTGGTATGATTTACTTTGCATGGACACAATGCTAAAGTTCATTCATGCCTTCATCAGGTTAACAGCACTCTAATGGTTACTTAATGCAGTTCTATTTTGCTGGATCTTCAAGGTTACGTTCCTGTATACCATCCACACCATATAATAAAAACATTAGAGCATATAAAACATTATCTTTTTTTTTATGTGCAAAAACTTGTTACGTACGAACATTTTTTCCTTTTTCATTAGTTTAATTTTTTAATGTGCAACACTAGAAATTTGTTATATCTTTTAGGTGCATGATGTTGATCCATTTCGATGCGACTCCTCCATATTTACTCTTGGGATTCCCGTCCTTGGTATATGCTATGGTATGCAGTTCATGAATCATTCTCATGGTGGCACTGTGGAAAAGAAAGCCATGCGGGAGGACGGACAGTTTGACATAATGGTTGACAGAACGTGCGATCTCTTTTCTGACTTGACCAGCGACAATCAAGTAAAAATAACCGCATAATTTCAATAATCAATAACATCAATAATTCTGTCACTAATTGGGTTGAATCATGAAATTGACTAATCAGGCAAATACTAAAGAGCTAGTGAGGCAAATATTGGTAGTTTATATTCTCTGTTACATGATATGTGATCATTATTATTTTCCCTTACACAACTCTATTATTCAAAGAATATAGTAAATGTCCTATGCATTAGAATTGATATATACATTGTCATTTGCATTTAAAAAAATATATGATTTTATCTCGTCCAGTCAGTGCTACTAACTCACGGTGACAGTATCGGTGAAGTTGCATCCGATTTCAAAGTTATCGCAAAATCTGGGAACTTAGTCGCGGGCATTGCTGACGAAAGACGTAAGCTCTATGGTATTCAATTTCATCCCGAGGTTGATCTCACAGAGAACGGAATGACTATACTGAAAACATTTCTGATAAAAATTGCAGGTAAGACGTACAGAGGCAATGTACCATTCATTAGCATATGCATAATTTTAGGTTCAGTTTTACAAATTGCAATATTCCTTTGAATTAAGGTATGGCCTGTAACTACACTGTTGTTAATCGGGAAGAAACTTGCTTGGATGAGATACGCCAAATAGCAGGGTCGTCCAAGGTACTGGTGCTCGTCAGCGGTGGTGTCGATTCATCCGTGCTAGTAGCTCTGTGCTATAAAGCATTGCCAAGTAGTCAGGTTGGTTGGTTTTGTAAATGGCATATGTGATAATTACATTTGTAGTAAGAAGAAAATGTATTTCCTTGATGTATCGTTTTAATTAATGTAATGATACACGGAGGAAAAACTCGGGTGGTGATCCTACTGTCTGGGGATGCAACTCAATAGAGTTTTGGTACCACTACTATAATCCTAACTCAATAATTTCACTTCGGCACTGTATAAATATTTGTATCCATGCCTAAGTCTTATGTTCTGGTTTTACAGATTGTTGCTCTTCATGTTGACAATGGTTTCATGAGAAAAAATGAATCAAAAACAGTCATAGAAACACTCAAACAGTTGGGAATCGCAGTAAAGCTGGTGAACGCCGCTCATATTTTCTATAACAGTACTATGGAGCTCATGGAACACCGAAATGGTGGACGAGGAAGAAGGTTTGGAAGTTTTCTTGGTTCCATTTTGTGTAGCCTACATATTTCATGTATATTTGAAAGTTGGTATGAGTTTCTTTTTGCCTTCTCCACCCAGGCCCCTTCAACTGTTTGAACCAAATTAGGTGTCGTGAGTCAGGTTATCCCAGCACACATTGTGACGATGTTATTTTTTGAAAAAATAGGCTCACGCTGGCATGGCTGTGACGCTATGCAAATCTTTATTCATTTCCAAGCAGTGTTAAATTTTGTATATATTGAGAACAGTTGCAGCAGATAGCATCAGTGCTTTTTCTAATGTTATAAATCACAGTACCACCAAATATGGTATCTATATGATTAAAATTCTGGTGACTTCTAAATAGGTTCAAATCTCGTGTTCTCTGTCAAACGCTCGAACCTGAAGAGAAGCGGAGAATAATCGGAGACACCTTCATGCATGTTGTCGATATAGAAGCTGAAAAATTAGGTCTCGATATTGGAAAATGTTTTCTGGCCCAAGGTACAATATACTTTTCTTATCTTTTATCCGGCGTTGCTTTTTGATACCGGATGATGGGTTTTGGCTTCACTCCATAATAGAGAGTACTGTGATTCAGTGATTCTCATCGTATGTGTCATGTAAATAGTTATAGAAAATTTGCTATGAAGTTCAGTAGCATTTTGCTGTACTTTGCATAGCTAGCTTGTCCATTTTATAACTTGCATGCAACTTCTGATACCATTATTTTTCCATCACCCACCCTATTTCAAAGTTCCACGCCTATGTTTAAAGCCATGAGTTTAAAGTGAGTTTATATCATGTAATCTTTTTCAGGTACATTACGTCCTGATCTTATAGAATCTGCTTCACACATTGCCAGTGCTAGGGCAGATGCAATAAAAACCCATCACAACGATACACACTTGGTTCGCCTGTTGAGAGAGAAAGGCCGGATAATCGAACCGCTCAGAGATTTCCATAAAGATGAAGTTCGGCAACTGGGTGCTAAGTTGAATCTTCCAAATCAGTTGTTAATGAGGTGAATAATATTATTATCTGAAGTTGTGATGTAGTGACATAATTTAACTCATTTGTATCATTGAGTAGACTTCATATTCAATTTAAAAAATCTTTTGGTAATGCCCATCGATTTGTGATATTGCATGCTTTTAATTCATTCTCTTGAGCTGGAACTGAAGTGGATGTGCCAATAAAGTTAACTCAAATAGCACAGTACATTAGGATATAACACTATTATTTGCAACTCAGACATAAATACTTGCAATACAGGCACCCGTTTCCAGGACCTGGCCTGGCTATTCGCGTGATATGTGCGGAGGAACCATTCATTTGCCCAGATTTTTCACAGACCCAAACGCTGCTCAGATTGATTGTGGATTACAGCAATAGTGTCAAGAAGCCTCATGCTCTTCTACAGGTATGTGTATTCCAATCTATAATTTAGAAAACATTATTCCTTTTTCATACTGTGATACTCGATGAAATTATAAATACCCATTTTTGTAACATTCCTGTATGATATCTGGAATTTGCAAGACTAGCAATGCAGTGAGTGCTGAGGTAATTCTATATACAGCAATATAAAAACTTGGAGAATTGCAGTTTCCCATAAGCAACTAGCAGACAGCAGGGGAACTAATCATTATGTGTCGCAACATACATTATGTATCATTTCTTAAGTGGAAACGAGTGATTTATGCATTACCTGGGAGTGCTATTTTAGATTTCTGTCTGCATCTGGCTTTAAAATAGTGTAAAAGTAGGCGGATAATTCAATGTCCAGTTCTTATCTGTACTTGTGAATTTAGGCTATGCAGTTTTACCATGTTTGTCCATACTTTATACAAATGATATACTCTGTCCAGCATGTGCATGCTGCTACTAGTGAAGAAGACAAGAAAAACCTTACACTGTTTTCTGCCTCGTTCCCCATCCGAGCTATTTTGCTACCTATCAAAAGTGTTGGAGTGCAGGTATGATAGTTTGCAATGGTATTTCATTAGTATCACCTTCAAATCGTACTTGTATAATTTGAAAAAGGTTAGGTATAATATTATTATTTTCCTTTTACTTAAATCAGTACATTTTGTATCTTCTCACTTGTTGATAGAAATAAATCTCTCTAGGGTGATGGACGAACTTACAGTTATGTAGCTGGATTGTCATCAACGTCTCCTATCATCGACTGGCCCGTACTGATGTACTTCTCTAAAATGATTCCACGAATTTGCCATAACGTCAACAGAGTCGTCTATATATTCGGTGATGCAGTGAAAGATCCTCTTCAGGTCTGTTGAACTTTATGCTTTCCCATTTTCAACATCGAGTGATTAGAATACTGCTAAGCATATACTTGCATCGGTAGAATATGGTGTCGTCCCAGATGCCCGAAAAATGCTTTCATTCCATTAAAAACTAATTATGGATGTAAATCATCCAGAATTTTTTCTCTGGCCTGCGAGAATGCGTGAAATAAAACGTCATACCTCATTGCAACTGCCTACTGTCTCCATGTTTGAAATTGCTTTCACAAACCAGAGAGCTAGCTGCAGCTTCCCAGTTTGATATGCAGATTTATCACATTGTCATTGTATTTTTAGGAAGTGACACCCACAGTTTTATCCGGTCCTGTTCTAGCAACTCTACGTGAATGCGATTATGTCGCGCATCAAGTGCTTGTTGAAAAGAATTTGATAGACAAAATTAGTCAGGTATGGTGATGTTGAAAACTCATTTTCTTTTGGTACTAGTTGTAAGATTTATTATAGTCTGCTAAACTGCGGAATCAGCGGAGATACTAAAACTAAAATTTGAAGTTATATTAAATCTCAACAACTTGGTTCCAATCGGAGTTCTCCGGTAGCATTGGAATATTTAAGGATATATTCGAAGACGTGTGAATCATGAAAATATTGTCCTAAAGTATTATGTGTCGAATTGCTAAGTGGAGAAATTATAGCTAAAAGCTAAATAGCTTAAAGTTTTCATTTGTATAAATGGTGCATACCTTAATGATTTCCAACCTGTGGTCAACAGTCTGCTGTTGTTCTGTAACATATCTTCATCAGATAGTCTGCGAGCCTTCGTTATGATTAATAAATTATGGTATTCTAGGTCCAGTTATTATTATTATTAGGAAATGGAATAGATAACAGTGGGAATTGCAATCAATCATAATAAACCTTTGTGCCCTAAAAAATCCTTGATTTATTCAGTATAAATTATACACACATTATCAATAACCAAAACCCAACTCTAAAGGGGAATTCCCTCACTCAAATAGATGGTGGTCTTGTATTCATGGAGCTTACTTCAGGGAGGAATTTTCTGAAAGTTTTCGAATAAATCATAAGTTGCTGCTGTTTCTAAAAGACTTAGGTCGAGTCTAATTTCGCCCGACAATAAGAAGATTTAAGTCGAGTGTCCTGCTTTGGACACTGAAAGTTTCTAGGAAATTATGTTGTGAAGCACAACCCCAACGTAGTTACTAGTTGTGCCTTCCACATTACATAGTTGTAGAAATATACATCTACTAATACTGATTTCTATGCAGATGCCTGTTATTTTGATTCCACTGCATTTTGATCGGGATGCTATCGTACGATCGCCGTCCTGTCAAAAATCGGTCGTCCTCCGGCCATTCATCACAAGAGATTTCATGACAGGAGTCCCGGTAACTCCCGGCAAAGAAATCCCAGAATCAATCATACTTGAGATGGTAGAGCGTGTTAATGCTGTTACGGGCGTGTCAAGAGTCATGCTAGACCTGACAGGGAAACCACCCGGTACAACAGAGTGGGAATGACATGAACTTTACCCCGTGAAAAAAACTTTCCTAAAATTATTCGGTATATGACAATGTTCCTTTGATCTTAGGAGGATTTGTTGAGTTTGAATGTATTTATTGATTTCTTACTTCTGAGAAGATTCATCACAAACATGATATTGAAAATCTGGTGTAATACCATTCCATATATGGTCTTCAACCTTGATTTATCCTAAACTATATAATAAGTGCAAGAGTTGTTTGTCTGTTTGTATTCAAACATCTGCCCTATTTCTCAACAGATCTTTACCAAATTTGGTCACGAATGTCCCACAATTAAGAATGAACAAAGAAAACAGGGTACAAACACCCAGCGGGTCCAGAGGGGAATTAAATAATACTTAGGATTGCTACTACACTCCTGAATACTTCTTTATTTTTTCTCCAATAAAAATTCTAAAATGTAATTTTCAAGCAATAGAGATTGTGGTTGGTGTGTACTGAAAAAAGGTCACAATCGCCGCCCCTGCAGCAGTGCATGGATTCATTTCTTGAAATCATTGTGCAACCAAATTTATGGTACAATGAGAAGTGCAAATGGACGGAAATTGAAAATCCGTGATTAACGAATCTTCATCGCAAGCCGTATATGGTGGGTGGTATTGGAATAATAGATGGATGGTGAGAATAAGCATATTTCTTGTATTTAATACTAGTGGACTTTGCTTTCTCGTGAACCGCCTTGATCGATCTCCTACGTTTGAATTTTGCGGGTACGGACGGTAAAAGCATACAATGTCATATGGAGAAGCATTCACAGGGAAAGTTAACTAACTAAAATTCCCTTGAGAGTATTAATTAATTTTCGCATATTATGCAGTGAATACAAGTGAACCCTCGACTGGTAATACAATAACTGTAGTGCTGTTTCCTTTGTTTAGTACGTGTGTTTGAATTCTCGAACAGCAGAAATGATGCAGTTACCCTGAACTCTGAAATTTTCGGTATTTAGGAGAGGCTACCAGAAAAAATTCACCTAATTATGTAAGTTAACAAAATCGAAGCGCAATACATCCCGAGTGTCAAGTTGAATAATTTACTTGGGCAAGTCAAATGTGACTTGAGTGAACAGCAAAAGGACAACGAGTCTCGTCATTATGATAATAGAAGCATTACTGTATGAAATCTTGTGAAGCAGTATGCGTTGCTATGAACAAGTGGCGATCCAATTTACATAAGGCGATAAATAATGTATATTGGTTTGGACTCTTATCTACCATCCCGATTACAAGGTATCTCCGTTTGTCTAGACTTCGATCTAAGAAAATGTGCGCTAGGAATTAAATAATATATGCTCTCCCTTCAGCATTAATGTCTTGATTGGACATGTTGAATTTACGACCTTTTTTATGGCTGCCAGTTGATTGTCGAAACCCTGCTGTGGTTTTACGGAGAAAAAAAAACAGCTGGTGCATTACATAGTCTGTGTGGAGAAGAGAGATCTGAATTTAAAATTCAGAACTTTTTGTTGAATGCTCCTTTAATATCTTTCCCATGAAATAGTCTTATGTAAACTGTCGCAAAGATTGTAAATAGCCAACGGACTTTCTTTTCGATCGTTACGATTACATGATCGGTTAAATGCAGTTAAAAGTCTACTTAAGAANTTTCATTTTTGCGTTGTTGTTTGGGCAATATTGATTTACAGTCAGTTTACGCAACGTGATTTCCCTTTCATTTCCGGTTCGTGACAGAGACAGTACTCCAAGAACCGCGTTGGGACATTTCGTGCAACCAATTTATCGTTTTAATGAGGTATTGTGTAGTCTAAAAAATAGACTTTGGCCATAGACTGGTACACAAATCAGTTGTCCATTTGGTCGGCCCAATCCGAAGTATTTTTACGAGTGATGCTGTAGATTCCACGAGGCTAGGCGATACTCAGGATTCGAGTTTGTAGCAATACTGTATGTATACATTTTCATTACAATATTACTCTGCATTCACTAATTACTCAACCGCACAAGTATCTTTGAGGATTCTTCTGCCGTGCTTATTTCCATTCATTCCTGGGACTTAGTAGCACTTAACTATGTGAGATGTTTATACGAAAGGATATTCATGTATTCTAATTTCTGAATTTTCTTTACAGTACGTTACTGGAAGTGTAATTGTAGATAGAACATCGGAAATATGAAATTCGAACAATTGCTAGAGAAGGTTGGTTCGTTTCACCGATTCCAAAAGCAACTGTATGTTTTGCTTTTTCTCGGTGCAATTCCGAGTGCGATTATCACGCTGCATTTTGGTATAAATCACCACGTGCCGAAATTTCGCTGCTCTCTGCCTGAGAATGTAGAATTAACCTTACAAAACGTGAGTATATTCAAGTAGCCTACCATTCCTAAACTTTTCTGTGCGAACAGCAATGCAATTAGAAGCTCGCTGCCATGCGGTGCAAGTTTCTGAAAGGATTCCCTTGCCAATTCTTTTACTAGTTACAGTACTAGTTTTCGTATTGTTCATTTATTCTCGTCCTTTTCGACTTATTATCCTCGCGAGTGAACTGCCTATTAT